>DWHU01001078.1:0-14037 GCA_018247975.1 Parides photinus | reverse complement strand
CGGTGGACAACGACAAGCTCATCATCCACTATGTTAGGGATGTTAAGGTATGCAACACAGTTTGATAATTTTGACTCTTTAATTACAACTCGATCTATCTCCGCGGAGAAGCTGTTATCTGAATGCCTTGTAACACGGTGGTCCCTGGTTCGATTTCGGAGTAGTTCAGTTATTAATTAATAATATAAGAGCTAACTAGAAACTTAAAAAGAAAACTATTAATTAGTTAAAGTATGCTATAAAAAATTATAAATGTTTTGTAATATTTTCTACCCATATGTGCATAATGCAGGACTAATCAGTCTAGATCGATAAAAAGCCGTGATAGCCGAGTGGTTTGGGACCTCGACCTCCGATTCGGCGGTCGAGGGATCGAATCCGGCGCGCACCGATGACTTTTCTAAGTTATGTGCGCATTAAGAAATTAAAAATCACTTGCTTTATCCGCCAACCCGTACTTGGCCAGCGTGGTGGATTATGGCCTAAACTCTCATTATGAGAGAAGGCCTCGAGTCCCAGCAGAGGGAACATAAAGCGAGTTAAAAAAAAACTGTCGAGATATTTTGCCGAAAGGTTATGTTTTGTCTATATGTATAAGACACGTGTACGTACATCATTAGATATACATCGTCAAGAAAAAACATTGATGGCGAATAATATTTACGATCTCGTGAACATTTTGAAAGACAATAAATAGACAATTGTTCTTAGTCTTTAATCTGGATAAATGTTTTAGCGAACTAAAATTAAAAAACCATTATTTTTTGTAACATTTTCAGAGTGTTCTTCAACTGCACAGCATGAAGTCCGGTGAGCTGATACAGACTTTCGACCTCGACGTCGGCTCCATTGTGGGCTTCTCCGGTAAGAAGGAACAGACGGAGATATTCTACCATTTCATGTCGTTCCTCTCACCTGGAATCATATACCACGTTGATTTCAAGAAACAACCTTACGAGCCCACCGTGAGTGAAGATTTTTATGTTCTCGTAATTTTATCTAATTACGTCGTACGTAATTGGTCTGAACTTTGACTTTAACCTGATTTTCTTTTTAAATTAATAATGCTTAGTGTATACCTCCACTGATCACACCAGTTAACATACATGTGATATAATTTAATATGATACACATTTTAATATAGATACGATATTCATTGAATGTGGATTAGAAAATGGTAGCTAATGAAAACTGTTTCAATTGTTCAGGTTTTCAGAGAAGTGAAAGTAAAGGGTTTCGACGCATCGCAGTACGAGGCTAAACAGATATTCTACTCCAGCAAGGACGGCACCAAAGTTCCTATGTTTATTGTGTCCAAGAAGGTATGATGTAGTTTAATCATTCTAATTTACAACAAAAAAAACTGTTCCTACTATTTTCATATGAATTAGATAAAATATTTTAATGATTTTTTAAATATAAACAGCCCAATTGCTGGGATGCTTAGACTGCCCCCTAGAGAATCCAGACTATTTAACAACATGTTCACTTAACGACGTTACATGAAACTACGCATTAATGATTTTTTTTTCTCCGTTTCCTGTCTTTTATAATATAAAGCTCAACTTTTGTGTGATGTGACCAATGAAACATTTTCAGGGGTTGCCGCGAGATGGCTCCAGCCCAGCGCTGCTTTACGGCTACGGCGGGTTCAATATCAATGTGCAGCCCAGCTTCAGCGTCACGCGGCTCGTGTTCATGCAGCACTTCAACGGGGTCGTCGCGATACCGAACATACGCGGCGGAGGGTACGTTGTTATATTATTACTAGCTGACCCGGCAAACGTTTTGCCATATACATAATTTCTAGGAAATATTTTTTAGTTCAGTAAAAAATCGCTTACTATAAGTGTGTGAGAATGTACTTACAATAGAAAACGTAGATAATGGAAGTATGGTTTTTTTTACAACCCTCTGAATGTTCCCTCTGTTGGAACTCGGGGCCTTCTCTCCTAATGGAGAGGGTTTGGCCATAATCCAACACGCTGACCAAGTGCGGGTTGGCGGATAAAGCCAGTGATATTTAATTTCTTAAAGCGCACATAACTCAGAAAAGTCACCAGTGCGTGCCGGATTCGATCCCGCGACCTCCGAATCGGAGGCCGAGGTCCCGAACCACTCGGCTATCACGGCTAAATATGCTTTACTTAGGGTAATTAAGGTAGTAATGACTAGCTTATTTTGTACGAGTATATTCTGTATTCGTTGTTTGTAACTGTTATATGGTACGCAGTGAGTACGGCGAGCGGTGGCACAATGCGGGCCGGTTGCTGAACAAGCAGAACGTGTTCGACGACTTCCAAGCAGCTGCGCGCTACCTGGTGGAGGAGGATTACACGCGGCCTGAACTTCTTACCGCCCAGGGAGGCTCCAATGGCGGCCTGCTCGTCGCCGCGTGCATCAACCAGCACCCGGAGCTGTTCGGTGCTGCCATCGTTCAAGTCGGGTGAGTCGAAACATACGACATGCTTATCCGCTACTCTGTACTCCCATTTACATATACAATAAAATCCAACATCACCCACAGCTAGTATAATTTGCGATACATTTATTTCAAAGAACCTCCTTGTCCGATCTCCGTATCCAGTATGTAAATATCGTTACTACTTCCAGTCACATTTGAAGTCTTCAGAAAAACCTTTTTACAATTTTAACAATTTTTTTTATTACACATTATCAATCCCTCGACTCTTTTCCACCGCCACCGCTTATGTAGTAGTTTTCCAATTCCTTATTCATACACACTTATACTCGTTTTATGCCATTACACAATCGAAGAAATAACCTCCTCATACATACGTAATTAACCTCGCGTGTTCATTCTCTTGGCAGCGTGTTAGACATGCTGCGGTTCCAGAAGTTCACGATCGGGCACGCGTGGGTGTCGGACTACGGCAGCTCCGACAACAAGACGCAGTTCGAATACTTGCTGAAGTACTCGCCGCTGCACAACATTCAGCCGCCGGATAATTGTAAGTTGGAATATAATATTCTTTATTATTCAAAAAACGAGAGAGATGCACCTGCTGGTAAGTGTTAAAACCGGTCAAAACAATGTGTCGCTAGTCAGAGTAATACACACTGCAATGTTTTGTGTTCGTTTTAATTGTATTTCCTGGGCAATAGTCTAGGCCAGTGTTTCCTATACCTTTTTATGCCATGCCCCACCTTGGCCTTTCTAAAACTCTTCTGTCCCCCAAATTATATCATACATAATTTCTCATATTAAAAAACTCCTGTGTCCACTTAAGCAACTTATATAATTTAACAACTTTTTTTGTCATTTGACACGTTCGTCTATCAAAAAAAAAATCTAAAAAAAAGGCCCGCAGTGAAGAGGAAAAGTTATTTCGGGCGAATTTTCCAATTGTTCCATGTTGAGAAACACTGGTCTAGCCCAGTTCGGAGTATTCTATCATTACACTAAGTTCGGAGCTTTTCCCCCAAATTTAGATTTTGTAAAAATCAATGAATTTGTGGTCTCCTTTCTTTAGATTTCAAAGTTTGTAATGTTTGTGTATAAAAAGCGGATTTCTTTTGCTTCGCGCAGCGAGTCGCGCGCAGTACCCGGCTACGCTGGTGCTGTCTGCGGACCACGACGACCGCGTGGTGCCGCTGCACACGCTCAAGTTTATCGCCGCGCTGCAGCATGCCGTGCAGGCGGCGCCGCAGCAACGCCCCCTGCTGGCACGCTTCGACACCAAAGCGGGCCACGGGGGCGGCAAGCCAACCGCCAAACTGGTCAGCATTTATTACACTGTCACTACAAACTGTGCTGTGTGTGAAAGCACTGAATATAATCACATATAATTTCAAACACACTACATTTATTTTGAAGATTAAACTTTTTTATTACAATAAACTAACCTAGTACTTAACACACCTTTTTGTGTTCTATAAATGTCTCAATACTCATTAGCCTATGAATATATACACAGCTAATGGTGCCTGTTTTAACACATTTTACATAATAGCATTTTTTAGTATGTATAGCTCCTCCTCCTTATCTTTGGGGGAGGCCTATGTTCAGCAGTGGACGTTTCTAGGCTGATGATGATAGCTCCTTATCCTAGACGGATTCAAAACTATGAAGCCATATTTTTAAATTAACTCATTGTGTTGAACATTTCAGATCGAGGAACACACCGACATCTTGTGCTTCATGGCGCAAAGTCTCGGCCTCAAGTTCGTGAAGTGATTTCGTCCCACTGCCATATACATCAAATCGGAAATAGTATTACCAAGTGAATTAAAAATAGTATTAAATGTAAATAAAGATGCCGCGGAACCACAGTCTGTTGATTACCTCGGGTCTCACTCGCTGAGACTGGTGATATTGTTATGCATTACTACTATTTTTTTTATTAAATAAACATTGTTTTTATTTTCTCTCTGTTTTTCCTTTCACATAGAAAAAAATGTGTATTTATACCAAAGCTCTACCATAATAGACCTCTCCACACGATATCCATCAATTGATGAAATCTTGTGCTGGACATCAAACTAAAAAATATTGCTCAGCAAATGGCAATGGAGCGTTTATTCGAAATTAATAAATTTAAATTTTAAAAAATATATACAGATTATCTTGACTCTAAATGTGTATGTTACAACAAAGTGTCAAAAACGCGGCAGTCGAATGGCCACAACAGGGTCTTCGAAAAAATCCTTAAAAAGCCCCATACTGAGTTCAATTTTTAAAATTAACTAAGGTTACAATAGACTGACTTAATGCCTATGGGTGCTCTTTACCAGTTAAGTGGTGGAGGGATGCTGTGGTTGATGAAGAGAAACAATTTATATTTGTAACGCAAATTAGTACACATAGATTTATATAAATTAATAAACGTGTTTATTGATACTAGACACATAGCATACATAAATAGTAACTAGTGGGCTAACGCCCATCTCCAAAAAATTTGGGAACTTTTCTATCGTCTGATAGAAGAAGAGTTCCATTGTGGTGCTGTCCGAGCTATAAAAGTACTGACAAGGTCAGTAAGAGTTGAAGGTTGTGGTCTGAAGAAATTTAAGTTTTAAGAAGAAAAGACTTGTTTAATCATTTGAAATTGTAACGAGAACAAGAATCTTTGATGTCTGTATACATAGCGCCATATTTAAACATTTGATCAATCTATATCAACATAATTAACGATCACTGCAAGACTATTTCCAAAGGACATCAAACCAGTGCATTAGGAGCCGAAGGATCCTTGACGTATCCAATTATAGGTAGGAAAAGCACCACACATATCTGAAAGATTTGTATGAGAACCTTTAAATTTCATAAATCAGTGAATACATTAAAAAGAGTAACACAAAGGTCGTAAAATAAAAAACTTATTTTTTTTAAACCTTTATTTTCTTCACATAGTCGGCTAACAGCACGGAGTTCACGGGACTCGCTTCACCCCACAGTACATTAATATAAAATATTTCAGTTGCTTAGAACAAAATAAATAAACCGCTTCTCAATGCCCTCCGTGGCGTTCTTATTTCATCCGATAATTGTTTTAATTTCTTTATGCGTTGTCACTTGTGCAACATCCATACACGAAGAAATCGTTACAATGGCCTCGATTTATAATCGTTTAGACAACAAATAAGAAATGTGACACATTTATCTGTACTACAGAATATGTAACGATCAAATTTCTTAAAAGCTTACTTAAGAGTAAGAGCTATCACTTGACTCGTCTCGGAGGCTGTAAACACTAAGTCCGCGATACTGTTACCACTAAGTAATGTATTGAAAAATAAAAGACCCATTACAATGAAATGTACAACGTGATAAGGTACATTGATTATACAATTGATCGGGTCCCTCGGCGCTACAAAAAATGTAAATTATAAATGTACCGATCAATTGTACAGATTTGAACAAAAACAATGTCAATATATGTATAGATAAAATACTAAATGTACTAGATAATCATGGGTAAGATAAGATAACGTATAGGTTACACACCCTATAATTAACAAGCGTCTTAACCTAAGTTATATAAGAAGAATGAATAAAATATTCGTCGATTATAGTATTGGCAGTATGGGGTCTAGATTCATGTCAAATTTTCGAAAAACATTAATGTCTGTATGTATATTTTGGTCACCAGCGTGTATATAAAAGTACTTTTATTCAATTTGTGTCAATCGATATAATCCGCGGTACGTGTTAGTCTATTACTTACATACTAAAATTACACATTTCAAAGGTCAGGGTCAGGGGAGGTAAACTGCAAACGTACGCTCGTTCGGAGCGCTCTTAGAAATCGAGGCCACGCGTGCTAATCGCCGTACTCCCCGCGTCCGTAGGTAACGACGGGCTCGCTGCCCGCGTTATTGTATAGCGGACAAGGACTACGGCGATTACTACTTTAAGCTAACCTAAGGGAGTAACACCATGGCCGCATGATGTAACGTCGAGCTCCTCGGGACGGCAGGTGAGCACCGAGCTCGCTGCAACACTCCTCACAAAGTATTCACATACCTAACCTTTCCCTTCGATCGCTATATATGCGAATACTCAACTATTAGCAATTGTACGCGCCCGCGCGCCGGCCGGTCACCCGGACCCGTCCCGGAAGAACCGAACTGATTTGGCTTCACAGCCCCTTCAATTATTTCGTTTCAGTTACTTATTATAAAATCAGCTTTATAACCTAAGACAAGATGGCTGCCTTTGTTAATATAACTACTACAATCTAAGGTTAAATATTTTTATTGCCAATTGTTTAATTTAACATTATGAATTACTCATGACAAAGTCAATAGTGTGATGTTAAAAATAAATTAAATCTACTTCCGTAAAAAAAAATTGTTCGTGATGATATAAACGTGTGTGAATCTTTTAAGTTATTAAAAAAAGGAAAAAATTGTGTTATATATTAAATACATAAAGATTGTGAATATGTCGTTGCTAGAAATAAAACAATTCCGTTTCTAAATCGCAAGAGTCGTCCCGAACTATTTCGCGCTTTGAAATATTCACAAGTCGCCGGTGTTGTAGTTAAATGGACAAGAACATAAAACAGCGACTGTTGAATGGTTTGCGCACGACAATGCGATAGGGCGGCCGGTCTCACTCGGTTATCCCGTTGCTGATCACCCCAGCAGTGGGACCGGCGGTGATGCTCTGCATTCTGTAAAAAATAGATGACGTTATAATTATTTCGAATAGTCTATATATTAGCTGAGACAGGCAGTGTAGGTACTGCTGCAGTGGCGATTCTCGCCGTTAAATTGGAGTATGCAATTATTAATCTGGGGGTGCGCTGAAGATAGAGATATCAGAGATTCATTATTCTTTAAAAAGACGAGCAAAATGCAGTAATCATCGAAGAAACACCCAACACATTACCTGTGTGTAATAAATTATAAACCATGCATTAGGCTAAAAAAATATCGATTGCAAAGAGATCTTTTGGGTCAGGATAAGTCTGGTAGTGGACATTTATTGGCTAATTGATAGCTTTTTTTATTGGTACCTACTCGTTCTCCTGTAACATGAGATTAAGAGTAACACCGGACTTGAGGGGGCAGAGCACGGAAGGTGCAAGCCTAAGTCTCTCACTAGTAGCTAAGCTGGAAGGCTCCCTCGGGAACCTCGGCACGGGCTGCTACTTTTATTCACAATCGGACGGAATTTTTTTTTTTGTCATTCCTATTTTTCCCAATTAATTTCTAGGGGTTGGGGCAGTGTGCCAGTCTCCATCTGTGCTAAACACACTGCTAGGGTTATTGGCAATGGTTTTTACAGCCGGCCGGTTGCCTGACGCTAACCCTCCTTGGGAATGGCAGTGACATTTAATTTCTTAAACCGCACATAACTAGAAAAGTCATTTGTGCGAGACCTGGATTCGAACCCACGACCCCCGACTCGGAGGCCGAGGTCCGTAACCACTAGGCTATCACGGCCTAACGGCCTACCAAGGCCGGACGGAAAAATTATTGATAGGTTAATAATACAAGCAAGGTAAACAGTAACACACCCATTGTCATTGGGCTCGAGGCCCATGAGTGCCAGCGCGCGGAGTGCCGCGATGGCGCACTGCTCGTGCGAATGGGCGGTGCTCGCGCCGCCGCCGTGGCACATCACCGGCGGCTCCGTCGACAGCGACACCAGCGACAGGTACTCGCCGTGATTACGCTGTAACCATTAACATTAAACAAACTTAAAAAGCTTCATTCGCAGATATAGTAACTACAGGATGATAATTGATACATACTTTTTTTTATGTTTATTTATACGTTATAAAACGTATCGCCAACAAACTGTATATCAGTTTGGCGAAATGTTTGTAGTGTTATTATTGTAACTTTTCTTTCTGAAGATAATAAATAAAAAAAAAAATTAAATCCTTCGGTTTCTTAAATCTAATAAGATTTGTGTGAAACCTGCTTATTCTCTATGTAGTATTTTGAATTTTTTGTAAAATAAGTAAAGTTAAAATTTTAAATTTCTCTCATTTATTATCTTTTATTGGTCGAGGTATTTCACTAATTAATAGGAAGTGTGTTTACCGTAAATATAATTAGTTCTTGAAATTAATAGCCTTTTTAAAGTAGAGTTTTGAATTGTCATTCAAAGCTTTCTGCAAATCTTGTTTTTTACCGTTCTCGAAAAGGAGTCGGTATTTCACTTTTTCGTATACTGGCATTATTACACAGTACTTGAACAGTGCAGAAGTGTAGTCAGATAACTGGTACTTCATAATTTTTTCAAGATGGTTTCCAGAATTCGAATTTGTAAATTAAAAATACCGTCTAAATAACTTTTAAATGTAAGTCCGCAACTGACGATATTATTGATTGTGCAAGATCTAATACGTAGATTCTCAAATGTTGTCGTAAAACTTCATGTATGAGACATGTGTAGTTTTATGGCGCCCTGTTTTTATTTAAGTATCGGTTGGCGCATAAATAATTTACCGCTGTTATAAAATTATTCCTATACAATCAGAATAAAAACAAATTAAAATAAAAAGATTTCTCGAATACTTTCTGCAATGTAACAAACTGAAACATAAGTATCAATAATTTGACAAACCAGCTTATAGTATAAACATTGAAAAGTCCAAAGTATGAATGTCTCTAACATCGAGGTAAGTTGTTAGTGAGCCGCTTGTACGGGAAAAAACATACCTTGGGAAAGTCTGAAAACTGCACTGTGAAGCCAAGCAGTTGGGACAGGTACATGAGCTGATCCTTAGCACCGGGTGTGTTGCCACCAGTTCCCCCTGTTACACTGGTTTCACTCAGTCCTGTGAATTAGAGAATTTATTGGTGAGTACAAAAGGAGTAAAATATTTTTGTAGTAACATATTTTTTTTCAGCCTTCTATTTGTTCCCACTGCAAGGAATCGGCCTTCTCGTAATGAGAGAGTATTTGGCCTTAATCCACCACGCCGACAATTGCGGGTAGGCGGATAAAGCCGGTGATATTTAATTTCTTAAAGCGCACATAACTCAGAAGTCATCGTTGTGCGCCGGGTTCGAACCCGCGATCTCCGAATCGGTGGTCGGTCTCCCAAACCACTCGGCTATCACGGCTTACATATTTTATTCACGAATTAAATTTTTATTTTCACTAACAATCTGTTTGCATTTTTCTTATGAAAGTAAACAGATTAGATGAAAGTATATTAATGAATGGTTTGTACCGTTGGTTTTGTGGTGCGGCTGTCCGGAACGCTGGTGATAATCCATCATCAAGACGCCGGGCACTGGCTGCCGCACCTCTCCATTCGCGACGCCGCTCGCCACTACTGTTTCACTTTCCTAAATAGTAGCAATATATTATTAAAAAACAATCCTAAACATCTGATACATGTTTGTATGTGCTATGTCTACCGATAACAATGTTTCAGTAGTAATAATACATTGTCTCATTACCCCAGAATTACGGATCGCACTAATATTTTTACACTACTGTTTGGCGAAAGAACTAGGAGCTGCAATGGTGTCTATTTATACGGTCTCCAGTCCCAATAAAATTAAATAAATTCTAGTGTTGGGTAAAAATGGATTGTCGGTTTTAGTTTACCTTGCGCTTAAGTTCTACATTGTTACTAGTTTTCTTTGCGTCGGCATTTACGTTAGTGTTTGCCATATCATTGCTGGCGGGCTTCGATACAGTTGAGTCCCCGCTGCTAGCGGTCATCTCTATAGCCAACAACACATCTGAAATATATTATGACAAATTAATATTTTTTTTTAGTCTCGCCCATTTTTCCTAATTATTTGTTTGTGTGTCAGTCCTCGTCTGTGCTAAACACACTGCTAAGGTTTTGGCAATGGTTTTTACAGCCTGACGCTAACCCTCCTTGGGAATGCCAGTGGCATTTAATTTCTTAAACCCCACGTAACTCGAAAACCCCCGATTCGGAAGCCAAGATCCGTAACCACTATTATATCACTGCTATAATTATGACAAACTAATATGTAATAAATAAAGAACTTTTAAAATTTTTGAATATCATGCAACGGGCAATATTGATATATTATTTGTTTAAAATGTAGTATAATAATTATAAATTTTTGTATATAGTTGTTTCCTGAAAACTTCACTACAGTTAGAAATTTACAGGAAATCAATATCAGGTAAGTAGGGGGTCTACCCAACACGGACAAACATGGCAAGGGGTCTACGACACAAACAAGTTTGGGGAACTCTGTCTTAGCGCATCATGGTACAACATGTAAGTGAAGTAACGTTGACTCACTGTGTGCGGCGCGTCTCTTGGCCGTCTTCTTGTTGGGGCCCAGCCCAGTAGCGGAGTGCGGTGGTGCATCGCACTGCACGAGGAACTCACGCCTGCGCGCGGCGCCGCGTTCTTCGATCACGCGATATTGAGGAGAACGAGCGCGCGCCGCGTGACGCGCCACGGCCAGCCGCGAGATCGGGTTGTCCGCCCCGCCCGCGCCGGAGCCGCCGCCCGCAGGACCGTTGGTGCTACCAAACCCACCTTCCTGGATCCAAACATAACATTATTGTAACTCAAGATTAAATTCATACTTTAGAGTTTTGAGATCAAATTAAGTACTGTAAAAATTTTAAAAAGGTTCTGCATGCTAACAAGATTGATAGTAAAGTCACTGTGAATGCAACTCGTGATATGCAATAGTAATCTTTTTAATATTTATGCTGTTAGACTTTTATGGATAGTTTAGTTTTGTGTATATACTTATATACATACGTCGATATAGACATGGCGGAGAAATTAATGAGCAAAAGATACCATCAATCCTAGTACAGAAGAAACAAATAAAGAGAGTTAAGCAACTAATAAAATTAATAGAATATTTTATATTAATTTGATAATTACACACATACAAATCCTTTAGCTTTTTTTTTGCTTTAGTCTCTCCTATTTTCCCCAAAATTTTTTTGGGGTTGCCACAGTGTGTCAGTCCTGATCTATGCTAAACAAACTGCTAGGGTATTCGCAATGGGTTTTACAGCCGGCCGCCTACCTAACGCTAACCCTCCTTGGGGACGCCTGTAAGAACGCGCCGGGTACGAACCCGCGACCCTCGATTCGGAGGCCGAGGTCCATAACCACTCGGCTATCACGGCTCTACAGAGCTCTACAGCTAGCTCTACAGATTTTACAAGTAGGGAATATTTAATAGTTTTTACCTTAATTAGATTACGCGGCTTCTTCTTAGTTGGCTGATGGCGTCGCCGATCGTTTGCGGGGCGCGTGCGCAACATGGCGGGGGGCCAACGAAGCCGCATCTCATCCAGCATCCGCTCGGCCGCACGTCGCTTGGACACCTTCTTACCGTTGCCCTCGCCCTCCGTCTCCATGTCGCCGACCGCACACACCGTAACGAACACCTGAATAATATTAAAGTTTTTTTTACAGATATCTGTCAATCATTCCGTACGACGCTCATCAGCTACGAAACATCCTTGTATTTTTATTCATATTAATAAGTATTTGATTATTTATGTACATTTCAGGTGCAACAATGTTTAAAAATATTTTCCTTAGTCCAAAAGGATACTGTCCTCACAGAGATACTTACAGCATGTTTTTTGGCAATGATTCAAAGTACCGTCAAAAATAAATTACCACTGTAATGTGGTAAGTTATTTGATTGACTGTCGACCATAGTTGACCTTCGTACGAAATAATTAAATTACTTGTTATTAAAAACTGATGATATAAAACTAATACAAAATGTAAAGATTTGAAATATGACACAGCTACAGAGATGTTTAAGTAATAATAATAACAAAAATACTTCGCCAAAAGCCATTACAAGTTAACTTGCCAATTATCCGATTTTTGAAATTTATGCGGCTTACCCGCATATGCGGCGGTCCACGTTCGGACTTCACCGTAAACTGCACGGACTGATTGCGCTTCAGGGCCAATTCGTGCACTAGGGACACAGGTGATTTCACTTCAGAGTTCAATAAATCACTACTTGTATCCGCTCCTGAAACAAATAGTATTAGTTAGGAGATAATAATCAAGAAAAAATTCTTGCATCTTGTCATATTTTTTTAATACAATTAACCAACGGAAAAGGCCAAAAACATTCACTTTTCGGCTTAAACAAGTAAACATTAGAGCCTCAAGTATGATGCCAAGTTTTTGCGGTTTTTTATAATTTTAAATTAAAGCTACTAATAAACATTGTCCATTATTGCTGTCAAAGACAATTCAAGCAATTCGCGATAGTTATATGGCGATACTTTGAACCAAAATTTTGACTACACCTGTCTGTAAAATTATTTTTACCTTATTTATTAAAAATTTGTAGCTACAGCACTCATGAAACCTGCGCTTCGTAATATTAACACACTACAGTTTGGCGGCAGAAATAGGCACTGCAGTGGTACCTACCTAGACGGTCTCCGGAACTATAAATTAACTATCAGAAATATTATTTTCTATACAAGGTATCGCACTGATATGCCGTTTGGAACATACTTTTGCGGCAGTAGATACACTTTGCAGCAGCAAGAATATTGCAGTGCGTGGCCGGTGGGGTAGGTACCGTTATCTGTATCGGGGCCGGCCAGCGGCGACGAGCGCGGCTCGTGCCGAGCGGGGCGGGGACAGGGTGAGGTACCGTTGTCCGCGTCAGGCTCGCTCTGCGGCGGCGGGCGCAAGTCCTGCAGTGCGCGTGCGGCTGCATCATGACGCGCCGCCTGCGGAGTGCCGCCCTCTCCGAGCCACGCCCTGCCGCCCACGCACACGCGAACCCTGCACATATTCAATTAAAAAATAAAAAACCACAAATAAACAACGGTTTGCAAAATGTTATGATTTTTATTACCAGATTATAAAAAAGGTTTTTTGTTAACTCATTATTTTTGTCCTTCCCATTTTCTTAATTAATTGCTTGAAGTTGGGGCAGTGTGTTAGTCTCCGTCTGTACTAAACACACTGACAGGGTTATAGGCAACGGTTTTTACAGCCGGCCGCCTGCCTGACGCTAACCCTCCTTGGAAATGCCAGTGATATTTAATTTCTTAAAGCGCACGTAACTAGAGAAGTCATTCCGATTCCTCGGCCGAGGTCCCTAACCACTAGGCTATCACGGCCTTTGTAAATTTTTTTGTTAACTCATTGTAGGTTTATTTTATATATACTTATATGTCTGTATATAATATATTTACAATTTTGAATATCCATATAAGCTTAGTCTTCCGCTAAGTTTAGCTGGCAGAAAACTCAATGTAAGAAGTTAAGACTGTACTATAACTTTCTCTGTAACTAATGTTTTGCATGTACAAAGTTGTATATAAATATAAAAAAAAAATAAAGTTTTTACTTGACTCTATGGTCATGTATAAAGTGATTTTATTAAAGATTGCCACTATCGCGCAAGTGACCCCACTTGTATATTGTAGTGGCCTTTTTAATGCGGAAAGCTGTGATGCCATTTGAGACTACATATGTTTTAGTTGGAATGATGAAGAGAAATAGTGAGTGAAAGAGGAGATAGCCTAGTGGTTACGGACCTCGGTCTCCGAATCGGGGGTCGTGGGTTCGAATCCAGGTCCTGCACCAATGACTT
>DWHU01001077.1:0-14038 GCA_018247975.1 Parides photinus | reverse complement strand
ACGACCGAAATAGGAACTGCTGTGGTATCTACCCAGACCAGAGCTTCCCAACCTTTTTGTGCCTTGCCCCACCAGAACCATTTTAAAATTTTCGCCCCGACGTTACCTATGCAACATAATATTTAATATTAAAAAAAATATTGTTCAATTAAAAAACATTAATTATTTAAAAACTTGTTTTTCGTTAAATTCGTCAGCAAAATCTAATATTGTATTTGCCTCAGAGAGAAAGGGTTTGGCGAAGTCGAGTCCATTTTCAAATTGACAACGAAATTGCCCACCAATTTGTTGGAAAAAAGAAACCTAAACCTTGATCGACTCTGGCAAAATACCTATCGGAAGTAAATGTATATTCATTTACAAACTTGTTTCTCCGGTAAACAAATAATATTTATTACACCTTTGTTTTAATGGCCAACATAGCTTGTAAAATGACTGGAGTAATTAGATTTAAAATAATTTGTCTCATAACGACAAATGTAATGTAGCGTTGTATAAGCATCCACGCTAACAATACCTTGTTGTCATAGGCAGACGTATTAAGTTAACAATTGGTGAACGTTCTGCTCATCTCGACACTTCGTCATATGACAAAACGTATTTCGTGTCAGAATAACAGATTTTGTTATAATTGTATCAATGTTTAGACATTACTTATGCCAAAATATTTACCAAAAAGGTTTGCTCGTCTGTCGATTTCTTTTGGCTAAATTGGCGAAAAGGATTTAAGCGTGCAGTTGAAGACATTAGGAAAATATAGTTATGTTGTTTTATTTCCATGTGTTTAAACGATATATATATAATATCAATTGTATACTTTTAAAGTCTAATCTAGTCTGAGGTTTAACTAGCATCCCCTTACATCTTCAGGTGGGAGTGACTGTGACGGCTCCGTCCAGACGTCCAGTGACCGCGCGTGTACTCGACGTAGCCGAGCGGCCGGGAGTGTATCGTATAGAGTTTACACCGGAAGAAGTCGGCACACACCTTATAGACGTAAGTCATCTCCTAATAAATCTTATAGCTTTAAGTATTAATATTCTGAATTATTTCTCAAAAGTCGCAAAACTATAAACAAATCATAAATATTCATAGAGGATCGAGATGTTTCCATGCGTAAGGTTTACAAGTTTATGAAGATTGAAAATTGTTAGATGAAATATTTAATACAAGTGGTATTTTTTAAACTCTTTAAAATATAGCGATTTGGATTGCCCCATCGGACATATAATATCTTATGTAACATTTCATATTTTTGTATCTGTTAATAATTAGTCCATCATACACGACCCAAGTCTGTCATAAAAATATACGTTTCTTGAGACAAGATCAGGATCGTGTATATCGCTAATGTTTATAATATTAATGCAAGTAACAAATTTACAATCAATCAATTATAAAATGAATAAGACTTTCATCACTTGTCTGCAGCGCAAAATTCGATACATACTAATAGTAGATACTGGTATTATCAATGCAAATAAGTTATATTAATAACAATACAAACCAAAATTACCTCCGGTTGTCTATTACATAATAGAAAGTTATTATCCATTGGGGAATCGTAAAATCTAAAGCTCTGGTTGTAATATTACAGATACTGACATTAGCTTGTCAGGGCTGTCACAGATTTTTAAAATAGATGACGCTTAATTTTGCACTCAGTTAAAATTTTACCAATGAAGGGCTTTTTGAAGACGAATAATAGATTTACATACCACACCTAAGCTAAAATGTACACCGCTAAACTAATGTGTATACTGATAAAGTTTAATAATAAAGTAATTAATTCTTAACATCAAATTTTAAACTATCGTTGTTTGTTATTTTTCAAAATAATAGCCATTTTAGTTGCTATGATAATTATGCAAAAGACTTCCTTCTCATTTCAAACATCAATAATAATTAAAGCGCTTAAAACAAGAGCATGAACAAGAGGAAAGTTTTTCCGTTTTTACTACCTTTAAAATTTTATGACTTAAAGCTCTAATAAAAAGCTTTAATGACACCCTTAGTTATATGTAAAATCCGTGAGTATTAAAAAGGGGAAGCTATACAACCTTAATTTGAAACCTTGAATTCAAAATCAAGGTATATAAATAAATAAAATTTTAATAGAACATGTGTAAGTAAAACCTACACAAATTTAGTAATTCATTTTGTAACTTATAAAATGGTTATTTTTTAGAATTTGATTTAAAAAATAAATTACCCCGTTCTAGGTATCTGGAAGAACAAAATCAATTTTATACTCTTTAAAATTATAATAATTTGGCGTTAACAACGGTCAAGCAATCGCGATTATGTTTTTATTAACATATTTTTTATTCCTTTTCAGGACAGTAACAAATGTATTATAAACATCACAATTTTTTTTAAAATGTCTCTTTTTTACTTAATGAATAGGGTATAAGGTAAACTTAAGTTATTAAAAGGCATTTCTACAGATAGTAACAGAAATTCAACGCATAATTTGTTCACGTAAACTCTTGCCCTATCTACACGAAATCTTTGCATTACACAGTAAACCACGCTCGAACTTCCTTTGTACTCCAACCTATCCCTTCACTTTGGTACACGTACCGAATAATGAAATTATTCACAGAGACTGATTTACACAAATGAAAGTTAGCGATATGGCTGTATCACAAATGTACTTTCCACACAAATTCCAATTACTGTTATTACCTAATTTAAATTTCATACGTTTTAATTACAAGCTTGCTTTTTACACAGAATAGGATTAATAACTTACAAAATAATTGATATTACTACAGTTTACTAATAAAGCACTATAAAACCTTAAAATATTACACTATTTTACTAAGTCAATAAATTTAACAATAATCCTCCATCGCTACCGTGCAAAGCGATACTCTAATCTGTTAAAACTTGGCTGTGGCTTATCAATGAATTTATAATCCGTTAGAGGGTACTTTTGTACCTATTATTTCGACATTTTCACGCCGTTAATGACCAGATACAAACGGGACAGTGTAAATAATAGATTAACATTCGCAATCATAATCAGTAATGTTATAATAAATTGTTTACTTAAACCAGAATAGAAGTAATAAATATATTTATCATAGCCTCTCATACATAATGTTGTATATTATTTGCATGTGCTGTCTGTTTGATGTTGTTAATTGTTTACGTTATTACGTTTATTTATTGTAAACGCTACGAGCAAGGAAGTAAAAATCAATGGTTTAAATTATTTGTTTATGTTTTATTTCTTGCTCTAAATTTACAGGTCTCTATAGCAGAGGATAAGTTAGCTGCCGGTCCTTTGGTAGCCAAAGTATACGACTCAAGCCTTATCAAAGTTACAGACGTAGGAAACGCAGTAGTTGGACAGCAGTGCCAGTTTAGAGGTAAACTTGTCCAATTGACCCGCTCCTGTTACACCTAAGTAACATTGTGGAAGTTGGGAGCCTCGCTTCGTACAAACTCTGTGAACATACAGACCGAATTAGAACAGACTTTCAGGCAGAAACTCGACCATGTCAATTTAAATTAAACATGTCGAAATTGTTATTTACTTGAATATATGTAAGAAAATAAACATGCATGCGTTCTGCTTTTAAACTATTAATCGTATTTATAACGATTTCTTTAAATTCTACAACGCAACGCAATTCCTAGATCTGTGAATTGAGTATGCAAACTAATTAGTGATAGAGCATTTTTGTGATAATTAAAAATATATCTTTACCAGTGAAAGACTATTAGTCAATTCAAGTTTTTGTTGCGAACATCACAAATATAATGAGTTATGAAATGAACATGAGAACTGTTTATAAATTCATATATGTTACAAAATAGTAATAAACTTTTTACTTTAGATACATAAAAACTATAGAACTTTTTATGTTTTAATATGTTGTAGAAAACATTACTTGTGATTATATCAATCTTATAGAAATACTATTCGACCGAATGTTTATATTTTAATTAAATCAAGGAATATTTTGCTTTCAGTTGACGCTAGTGCTGCCGGTGAAGGGCAATTAGAAATTTCAATTAATGAGGGTGAAGTCCCTAATCATGTTCAAGTAAGTACTATTTAATTAAACGTTTTACAAGTACCAAAAATAGATACATTTATATTTTGTTAGTTAATAAATGGACCAAAATGATAAGCGACAAAATATTTATGTTATCACTAGTGTTTGGGCTACTACTTTATTTTTACTAAGTAATAAAATATGTAGGGGTGCTGTTACTTGGATTATGTGCTTCACTTTTTAATCAGAATATATCTGTTTACTGATATTAAACCAAACTGCTACGTTTGATAATTTTTCAGTAAATTTTTCTTTTAGGTCGTAGGCGGCGGCAGATGTCTGGTATTTTGGAGGCCAGAGACTCCTACTCCTCATCGTGTAGATATCAAATTTAATGGAGAGCCAGTACCTTCTTCACCATTTGTCTTCGACGTCGCACCTGCACAAAGGGTGACTATAGACACATCACAAATAGGTAATTTTTTATGAATTAACAGTATCATACTTAAATTCACGCACTGTGTCTATTTATTTAAAAAAATCTATTTGCTCATTATTATACATATTTATGCATACCCAATCATCATCTTGTTGTTGTTAACGTATATCGTATAAAACTTTCACTCTGCCTAATATGTGTAATCCAATATAACAAATGTTATTATTATCCATTCTATTTGGTTTATTCTTAACAAATTTTTCGCTATCAATTTGGCTGATTTTTTTATTATGTTAAGTTGAATATTTTTTTACGCCTATAAAAATTTTATAGTTTATTGGTGAAATTCAATATTACAAATGAAATTAATTGGTTCAGATACTATGTACTGAAATATTTTTTTAAGCAGGAAATTAATTGTTATCCAAAAATATCTTTGGACAATTCACACAACACTGTCTAGTCCCAAAATAAGCAGAGTACACTCGCTTGTGTTATGGGTACTAGATAGCTGATAAACTGCTCAAAACATATTTTTTTGTAAATATATACATATTATACATAGAAAACACCCAGACTCGGTACAAATATTATCCGTAGCGACCATTGAACCCACGACCTCTTACTCAGTAGGCAGTTACACCAACCAATGCCAACTGAGCTAATCGGCCAGTCATAGTCAATAGTTTTAATTAAAATACTGGTTTAATTTATTTTTAAATATTTGTTTCAAAAATATTATTTTATTGTCCTACAAGTTTGTTTTTATAAATTTTAATTCGTGATTTATAGAACCGAAGAAAACATAATATTTAGTACACCTTGCAGCAGCTGTCAGTTGACATTGACACTTCTTTGTTTACAAGCTTTGTGTCTTAAAATTTTAATATTTTCTTACAGAATTGATACCAGTTGGTGAAACAGCATCATGTTCTGTGAGAGTAGAGGGTTCTGGTGGAGGAGAATTGACAGTTACAGTGAGAGGACCTCGAGGCGATGTGCCAGTACGCCTAACGGGTGATGCTGCGTCGGGCCTTGTAGCGAGTTTCACTCCGAAGAATGTTGGTCCACACACTCTTACTGCACAATATAACAATCAACTAGTACCTGTAAGTGACATCATAATTAAAAAATATATGAAACTTAATAGTATATCCACAGTTTGTAACAAGCAAACTATAACGGTCTATAAATTTTAATGATTTTATTATTATATCATGTACATAAACTCTTGTTATTACTTACATAATAAGCACTATGGTAAAATTAATTACACATTAAGTTATGACCTAGTCATGAAAACACTGACAACTGTTATAAATAGCCTTATAACAACAACATAAATATTTTTGTTAATTTTAGAGAGTACAGAGTACCATATTTACCATACATACATTTGACTTTTTTATCCTCAAAGTTATTAAATTTAAAATAAATAAATATAACTTCAAAATGTTTTTAATAATTTTTTTTTATTCTAGGGAACACCTTTTGTGTGCAAAGCATATGATGGGAAGTTAGTGAGTGTTAGTGGAGGTGCATCAGCACGTGTTGGAGTGCCTGTTCAACTTGCTGTTGATGCTGCACAAGCTGGTGAAGGAAACCTTGAAATTACAGTAGCTGCAAGAGGATTGAATATTCCAACACAAGTTCATCCTCAGGTTAGTTCAAATATTTATTTTATTCTGCAATACATATTATTAAAATCCAGCATTAAATTTGTCAATTAGTTATAAATTTTGATACCTATATTGAAATTATTTGTAAAGGTTTAATAAGATATTGATATGTTGACATTTTTTATGTTGCAGGGTAATGCCCGTTTTACAGTTTCTTTCACACCAACTGAAGCTTGCGAACATATTGTGAATGTCTCCTTTAATAAGGTTTGTAAATCATTAATAAATTACAATACTTCTAAATCTGATATTAGTTATAACATTCATGAGAATTAAAAAAAAGGAACTGAAATGTATATCATTAAAATATAAAAACCTAATTTAAATGTAATCCTGGTGCAGATGCGAGTCCCAGGCTGTCCTCTTATAGTAGCAGTTGCTGAAGGGGGTGGCGGCGGAGCTAGAGTTACTTTACCTGGGCCTGTTCCATTACATAGACCAGCTTCATTGACATTACACCATCCAACTGCCACACTTGACCAAATAGAAGTTAATGTTGAAGGTAAGTAAATAACGACAATCCCGACTAACCAAAGGAAACCACTGTTATTTTTGTAATCTAATGTAGTGCTACCAAAAAATTATGTAATAATACTGTGTTATGAACATAGCACAATTAATAAAAAAACTGTGTTGATTTTTAAAAAACAAAGATTTGTCTTTAGTACCACCTACATCTTTTATGTTGAATAATTAAGTGCTTTAATACAATTCCAATTGTCTTTCATTAGTGATGAGGTATGTGATAGTAAAACATCAACTTAGTAACAGCCTATTAACTTTATTTCTTGAAGTAATAAGCAAAAGTAACATGTTGGTTTGGCTCAAAATATACTTTTGATAAAAAAAATCTAATGTAAAATTATATTTCAGTCTGTCTGTTCTATATCTCCTAAAAAAACGGCTGGACCATTCTCTGGCAGATTTTTAATGTCGCAAGTGATTATGTAAAGCATAAAGAAGCTAGCTCTTATTGAATAAAAAATATTCTTAAAGAATTTATTCATTGGACCATATTTCCATAGCCTACATCAATAATATTCCATCCTTAAGACAAAGCAAGAATAATTGTAACACTAATTATTAAAAAAAGCACTTTTACCTGGGGAAACTGGAAACTAAAAGAATCTATCAATGTATGTGTTTTAACAAGATGTCAAAAAAGTATCATAAGCATAGAAAGTACTTCATAAATGTTTATTAGAAATATATTGTTTCTTTACAGGGTGGTTAAAATGAGGAAGCATTATTGAAACTATTGTTAAAATTATGATGAAGTGATATTGATTGGGGTTCTTACTCACAGATAGGAACAGAGCTAGAATTTAAAGTTTTTGGAATAGTTTTAACTTCACACGCTTATGCTATTCTAACCACATCAAATTTATCTTCTTTAATATTTATCTCTTAAACGCACGCAGATTGATATTAGTTAAAAATCAACGATACTAACTTAGAATAAGTAATAGGTTAATGGTGAAATATCTCTGAAAATCAAAAATAGATATAGGGATGAGTTTCGAAAATATAATGTTTATCACATTTAAAAGGCTAAAAATAACCAATACGTAACATGTTGAAATTATTTGTTATTATCAAGCTCATCCGCTTCGCCCTAACTTCTAACATTCATGAAGGTGTCAAAATTTGGCGGGAATCGTTTGATATTCTGGGGCTGTTTGGGGTTAGCGGTAGTATTAGGGGGAGGTTAGGGCGTGGCGGTGAGCTGAGCGTGAGTGGGCTGTAGGTCCGAACGGCGCGTCGGTGCCGGCGGCAGTGGCTGCAGCAGGCAACGCAGCCTTCCGCGCAGAGTTCGTGCCACGCGCAGTCGGCGAACATCGGCTCAATGTACTTGTCGATTCCGTACCCATTCCAGCCAGCCCTTTCCATTTAAAGGTAAGTGGGAGTTAGACAATTATAAAAACAGTAAAAGCTCCTTATTCACGCTTCCTTCATTCGCGGACTAAAAAATTGAGACCCAATTCTAACTTCGCGGCTAAAAATTTTTTTACTCGCGGATCTAATAAGTACATACCTGATGAAAGGATTTCAATAGGTATCCAACCCAATTTCCTTTATAAATGCTGTCATGTGGACTAACAAAAGAACTAACATTTATCTTATTACAACTATGTCTTATATAGGCATTTATTAAATATATATTTACTTATGACTTATATAGGTATCTAGCAAATAGGCATGTAGGCTTTGATATAGGCGTATTTCTAGAAGGTATCACCTGCGAATAAAGAACTTATGCTGTATACTATACTAGTGATAAGTCTCTGTTGCCGGAGATCGTCTACGTAGGCTTCACCGCATCGTAAATTTCACCTTGACAAAGATTCGTCTGCGAACAGTATCATATTTAATAGGTGTCGTGCACTGGGGTAATGATACTTTAGTAAACAACAACCAGCATTTGGACAATTTTAACTACTAACTAAAATCTTATTACGTATAAAATGTTAAACTACTATTAAAATTTTAAATTTTATTTTATTTATCACCAGGTATATGACGTATCAGCAATACGAGTCAAGGATGTCGCACATGGAACTGTCGGAAAGCCAGTGACATTTTTAGGTGAGGATATTTCATTTATTATTTGGTGAAATTTATAAGAATTTATAATTTTAGTAGGAATTACTATCCTCTGTGAATATTATCTTTAGTTATAATATATACGCCGATTATGTCACTACTTAAATTTACCTTTTCATTACTTAACTTATTAATTATCAACTTTTTTTTGTATAATTTACGGTTGCAAACTTTGGAAAGTATTAGGCATAGTCAACATCGATATATTTTTCATTTTATCTCTGAATTGTATAATTGTTATTATTAAGTGATATATATTTTTATTCATATGTTAATTTAATTTTCAAAGTTTATGAGATAAGTTTTAGTAATTATTAATCAAACTTTTAATTTTGGAATTGGCTTAGGTATTAAGCCTGCCTTTTGTAACTGTGTTTTAGTTAACACTTCAAAGAACCATCATTACAGCTTATTGGTATTCACTGGTACACGTGCATCTCTCCAATTGATTACAGTTTTTTCGCTATCAAATAAAGAATAAATAAATATATGTAAATGTAGATGATGATTTTTAGTGGAAACCATGGCGGCGGGACCAGGGAACTTGGAGGTGACGGTGAATGGAGGACGCGTGCCGACCGCGGCCGCGGCGCAGGGCGCGCACACGTACGCGATCAGCTTCACGCCGCGGGACCCGCGCCCTCATACAGTAGAGCTGCGATTTAACGGCGACCATGTACCCGGTCTGTATCCCTTCTCGGGGGTCCTTGAGCCTAGTCCACGGAGCGACCGTCGAAGCGTCAAAGAAGCTCGACGGGGCCCCCGTCCGGTTGTGAATAAAAGTAACAGCCCGAAGCGAGGTTCCCGAGGGAGCCCTCGAGCTTAGCTACTAGTAAAAGCCTTAGGCTAGCACTTTCCGTACTATGCCCCCTCAAGTCCGGTGTTACTCTTGCTCCTCTTTCTAGGAGAACGAGTAGATATCAATAACCAAAAAAAAAAACCGGACTGTATATTTAACTATTTTATTCATACAATATTAGTACGAGTGTTATACACAAGGTTAATTTAAATTAGCGCATCACCTTATGCAAGCAGCTTCTCTACATCAATCCCAACAACATTTGTTCTGCAACTTTTAACAAATCTTCATAAACAACCCAAAAAAAAAATAATATTTGCTCTTTCGCTTATTTATTACTCTGTATTTTGTATGTACCTAACATGACAACGCCCGGGCGCCCCTTTTTATATGGATAATGATATCCACTTGTTTTCCTGTAAAAGAAGATATGCAGTAGTGTCGAGGTGGCAGGTGAAAGGTGCCTAGCCAAAAACCTCCTTTATGTAGCTGTGCTCGAGGCTTCCTAGGAAGCCTCGACTCGTGCTGCTACTTTGTTATTTTATTATCTACCGGACAGGGTGAGGGCGCGCATACTTCGCGTACATACTACAACGCGTATATTTTAAACGTTGTAAATAAAATTATGATCGTCTTCAGGTAGCCCATTCGTGTGTCATATATCTGCGCCGGCGAGAGTGATCGGCGCTGGTTCAGGTGAATCCCCAGATAAGGTATCCGTGGGCGACGCTTACACCTTCAGCGTGGATTCGCCCGCCTCGCCCCACGTCGAAGTTCTTGGACCTGCACGCCGTCCCGTGCCTGTACAGGTAACTAGAAACCATCATCATTTAACACTTTTAATAATTACACAATATTTAGTTATGTATACAATAGTTAATATTTCCCTCGTGAAAATGTTTTATGTAATGTTATAACAGATTTTTAATTATAATATAGGTTTCAGCTGAAGAGACTGTTGGCGAGAACGAAGCTAGTAAAAGGTACACGATCTCTTTTGTACCAGTTGATGTGGGCGATCACAGTATCGAGGTGAGTACTTTTCTTAATTAATTTTAAGAAATTAATTTGTTTATGTTTGTTAACATTATACATATGCGTACTAGTCTTTTTTTAAGATAAGCTAATCAAAAGCTGTGCTTTAAGTTACAGTTATAAATGAATAAGCAGCTATCATAGTTCCTTCTACAGGGCCTGATTTTTTTAATTTCTTGATGCATTTAATAATAAAATATTAAAGAAACTTTTTTAATGTTAGGTTCGTGCAGGTGCCATGGGCGGTCACGTAGAAGGGAGCCCGTTTCTAGTCAAAGCGTACAGCGCTAGTCGAGTCTCAGTCACCGACATCTCACCAGGAGTAGTCGGCAGACCTGTCTCCTTTACCATCAATGCATCGCACGCCGGTAAGTTTAGTGATCGATGAGTCTAAAGGTTTTTAATTCAAACTTTTTAGTTGAAAACTTTTTATTCATGAGAATTTTTTTTTGTAATAGGTGCGGGAAACTTGGAAATAATAGTAGCTGTGAATGGAAGAAACGTTCCGAATTATGTCCAGAGCGAAGGGAATGCTAGATTCAAGGTGAGCACTTTATGTAATTAGACATATTTTGAAAATTTATGTTATATAGTTTAAACGTCGGCCAAGCTATATCTTGCTACTCATAAATCTTAAATTTGACAATAATTTAAATAATATATTTACACAGGATAAGACGTAGGCTCTATAACTTCAGTCTCCTCTCTACATGGATAATACCCGCACTGGTCACATCTGCAATTATAGAAACAAACAGTTAAAGTACTTCTTAAAAGTATATACTAATTAGATTTTTTAGACTTGGACGAAATAAGTAGAATTTAGGCATTCAAAACAATATTAATTCCTTACTTCGCTGTTGCTTTTATACTAATATATTGTTAGTTTGTTTCTTAACAAACCAAAAGATGGGAGGACGATATAAAAAAGGCGGCTGGTCCAGAATAGATCGGAGTAACAAAAAACATGGAGAAATGGAAATCTTCAGAAGAGGCCTATGTCGAAAGACAAGCTGTTTTTGTATCTAACGCCGATGTACTAAGTTAAATAGAAGTAAGATAACAGACATAATAAGATAATATTATATATTGGTAGTTAGTTAGTAGTAGTTAAGTTTATGTTTTGTAAGTTTAAACAGCAACAAAAGGCTAATTTTACTATATGACTAGCTATACCCGGCGCACGTTGCTAAGCACACAACTAAAATAAATTTAAGAAAATTAATTTATAGAAAATTTTGTACTCAAATATTCAACGTCGTTTCCTCCGTGTAAAAATACATGTTCAAACTGATTTTCATGACAATCGGTTGAACGGGGCAGAAGTTGCTAATCTGCAACGCCACATGGTGACGAGTGGCATTAATGAGCATATATTATATACCAATGTTCATAATAATTGGTCCAGCAGTTTTTGAGGTCATCGATGACATAAAGATAAACATTAATTTTTATATATATAGATATGTTCTATATGTGTTGTTAGGTTAACTTCAAGCCTGTGGAGGCGGCGGTGCACACGTTGTCTGTGCGTTTCAACGGGCACGCGGTGCCCGGTTCGCCGTTCTCGTGCACCGTGACGTCACCGCCCGCAGCACCGGACGCGCGCGCCACAGGACCCGGCCTCATCTCCGCCGCGCGAGCGCAGCCCGCTGACGTACACCTCACCGGATTCCAGAGTTCGTATTCAAATATATACATTTACCTGCGCACTCGGCGAACTTTGTTCCGCCTAACAGCCAATAAATGACCAGATTTGTGATTTTAAAATAAACACAAAATTGTGCAGTTAATTTTTTTATTATACCAGTACAATGAAATACAGAATTTAATTTAATTAAATTCAATTGGAGCGCAAATGGATTGGGAATTATTTCGGCCGACGAAGACAAATTCAAAAACACAAAAATCATCTGTTCAGCCGTTTTCGAGTTATAAGTGTTGTAACTAATACGACTTTCTTTTATGTATATAGATTAAACGTCGATAAATTTTAACACCTCGCCATCTATTGAATCGATCCAGTCAATAGATATCGACTTCTATTGCTATCGTTTGGAAGTAAAAAATAATTGTGACCATCAGACATTAAACAAATAACTTGCAATAAAATAATATTTTTACTGTTAATTAAAATATAAGTTATTATCCTATCTCTCAAGTTGTAGTAACTGCACGCGGTGTGCAAAGTTTGATTAAAATCGGTTAAGTAGTTTAGGAGTCCATCGCGGACAAACACTGTGACACCTAATTTATATATATTGTAATATGATTTTTTTATAAATAAATACAGTGCATGTAAAGAATGTGCATGCATGCAGGGTATGTCGAGTAAAAAGAAACTCAAGAATTGAACTTATTTGTGAATCATAATTAGCTGATTAACCTGATTAATGTTTATTATTTATAAGATCGTTATATTTTAAGCTCTTATACAATTTCATTTTTTTCTTTTCAAGATTTATCTTTGGTTAGTATATTAGCCAACTAATTTAACTATTATTATTATAAATGGTTAACTTCCACTGCTGGCACATAAGTCCCTACAAAAATCAAACCTATCGTAATGTATACGTAACGCCTATTATAATATGGGCAAGTTTATGAATACCGCTCAAATGTTTTTGTTTTGATTGTAGTTTATTTACAAATAGTAAATTGATTTACTATTGTTTGGCTTATTCCTAAATCATCGCGGCAGGGGAACGTCGTTTTGTTTTAGACGTTCAATAAAATCAATGAACAAATTTAACATACAATCTGTTATATTAATCAAAACGAATAAGGAAATGAAAAAAAAAAATTCTTCTAATTGCCATTGGAAAAGAGTAGCTGGTGAGGAAGAAATTTGTCAATTAATTTTCGGAAATGTGTCAAACATTTTTATTATTGTTTTACTTGTTTCTTTTAATAATTTCTTATATTTACGCGAATATAATACAGCTAATAAAAGTTTTTATTACATAAATTTTCGTTAATAGATACTAAGGCTGCAGTTGTCCTGATGTCATAGTTATGATGCAGTATCATCACATATCGTATGTTGTTGTTGTCCAGTAACTAAAGCAGTCTAGTGCGCAGGATATATTAAGGTGCACAAACATTCGCGCAGACTCATGTGCACACCTCCGTCTTTACTCCTCTGAACCCAGAGGAACGGAAAACCGATACCGGATAAATCGTATATCCTGTCTTCCAAGAAGTTTTTTTCAAGTATAGTTGTTTTCTTCAGCGGGCGAGCCGACAGTATACGTAACGGGACCTGGTGGAAGTACGGTGCGAACGCGTGTCACTGCCCACGGCGATGGTCGTTACACAGCTACATACACCCCAGAAGCTGTCGGAAGGCATAGTGTCCAGGTCACATGCGCCGGCAGGCACGTGCCCGGCTCACCGTTCACCTGCAACGTGTACGACGTGCGGCGCGTGCGCGTCACCGGCCTTGGACCCGGAGGTATGAATATTTAAGATA
>DWHU01001076.1:0-14040 GCA_018247975.1 Parides photinus | reverse complement strand
GCACGTAACTAGAAAAGTCATTGGTACGTGCCTGGATTCGAACCCACGACCCCCGATTCGGAGGCCGAGGTCCGTAATCACTAGGCTATCACGGCTAATTGTTTAAGTAATTAACATGTAGCAAATTCTAGTACAAAACGTGTAAAAATGCTAATAATTATATTATGTTTCACCGAGTATTTATCTCTTGGCTCTCATTTCTTATAGGGTTTATTTATTTACGGAACAGAAATTATAATGTAAATATATAGAAATCATTGCAAAAGCACTACTAATTCCAACCCAAAATTTCTTCCAAAAGAACTGAGGGTAAGATACTTTAAAATGGTTACGGTACATTCGCTGTACACAAGTCATGAATATACTAGAAAAAAAAACACGCATTAAAATTCTAAAGTTGTAGTTCAATTAAACATTTAATTAAACTAAAACTTTAGATGTTAGCGATAGATCGGCCTGTAGTGGTTGTTACGATAACAGCAGATCATAATGAATCTTTGCAAAATAAAAGGACAGATGTAGCAAAGAAATATATTTTGGCAATAAGCTGCAGGAAAACGTTATATCATCTCGTCATTCCGCCTAATTGGATTATTTTTATGTTTCCAAACGGTATATTTTAATTAAGGATTAGGCAATATCCCTTATCTTTATTTCAACCGAGGAATATGTATCACGCATTTATTTATACAATCACATTAAAGATACTGATACAGATATAGTTCATCGGATATTGAGTTATCCGTGTATAATAATGGAGTACTAGTTAGGATGATGTACACTGTGTTACGTTCTGATCGCCAGTAACTTAGAATTATTTCAATATTTGTAGTAAATATAGACTCCGGGCCGGTTGCCACGAAGTCTTGGTCTATTAAGAATAGGACTAACTTGTGACTTTTCGTAGCAATGCGATATCTTTAGAAGGTCCTTCCAGCATATAACAAAAGGAAAAGCCCTGGGCAGGAAATCTGTCACCAGTGTTGTAGCTAGTGAAATTACTGGGTCAATAAGACTTAATATAAAGTAAAATTTTATTGTACGCGTTACATCATTGTATGTGTATTAGTACTGAATTCTTGTTTGCTTCTTATTTAAGCATCACATTGTTGATGAGTCCGCAATTACAGCGAGTAAATAGAACTTCGAACATCTCGTTGTTTGTTTTAATTAGAATGTCGTTTCACAAATAGAAGTTTATCATATAACCTTAATAATTGTACGTAGGTCAAATATTGTAATTCTAACAACTCGAGAAATTTATAATTAATCAAACAGCGACATTTTGCTATTTTTTACAAATTATGTATTACTATTAATTGAATCTAAATGTGTTTGTAGAGCAAAGCCTGGATCCTGGCCTCAGCGTTCGTTGATTGTTGATTCGAATCACTATTCACCTAAAACTAGTTGTCACTTTGTAAGGTTTTTTAAAATTAGTCATACTATACGTTGTCATGTGATAGTCAAGTTGCGGATATATCATTTCGATGACTCTTGGAATGTTAAAAGCATGACTCACCGTTTGCCTTACCCGTTGTCACTTTACATTATATGAAACAAAAGTTAGGCATTAGTCAGTTCTCGTCTTTAATAACATGTTCATTATTACGTAATTACGTAAATTTATTCAAATATATTGTAAAATACCTTGATACGTGTATATATAACATATATATATATACATATAAATACACGTTGTTACAGAATCAGAAATCTTAATGTATATAAATTACATGTCACAATGTTTGTCCGCGATGGACCCCTAAAGTACTTAACCGATTTTAACCAAATTTGCACACCGCGTGCAGTTTGGTACAACTTGAGAGATAGGATAACTTATATCTCAATTTACAGTCGCAATATTTCTTTATTTCAAATTATTTGTTTAATATGATTACCGGAATGAGTTAGCGCCATCTATTATTGAATATAATAGATGGCGCTTTGTTAAATGTATCTACGTATATTAGCTACAATTAAATATCATGACCACCACGTGTTGAGGCTAAAGTCTAAGTTAAATGTATATTGTAGTAAACGTAATACAGTGAAATTTAATGTTCTCTCTTTTTTAATTTTTGTGTTTGCGTAGCCGGCTATGTTTTACTCAGACTGAAGTATAAATTAAATTCAAATTATAGTCAAGATAATACATTTATGTAAAAAAGGATGGTGGTGCTTATGACTGATATTCGACAATGTAATATAATCAAAACTTTAGCAACAGCAATGGGTGGTAGGGTCTGCTAGTGTCATATAAATAATACTTACTTATAAGTAAACCTTTTCAATCATTTGGAATAAAAATTTGAAACGGAATTTTCATGAATTCTTGACCCAAGAATGTATGTCAGCCGCATATTTGTGTGAAAAACACTCGGAAACTTAAATTGTACACTAATTTATGCGGCAACACGAGCGCTACTGCCATACTGTCGTTAGCTAACAAGACCAGCTACCTTAAAAGTCGCAACTCATTTATTTAATTTAATTTCTTTTTATTTGCATAACTAAATTTGATTTTTGTTTCGTCGATCGTCTTGATATTTGTAAAAGAAGTGTCCCGAAATGTGTTTTACACGAATACGTCTTAAACGATTAGAAATTTCATTTAGTAAATACACTAATAAGTAGCTGAAGGTAAAATGTATCTAATGACAGTCTTTTTACTTTATATCTTCAAACATATATTTTCTGGTGATAGATCTATCGATATAGGAACCTTTAGAATAAACGACATACATTGGCGAAGGCTAATTTTTACGAGTTGCAATTTTTCAGATACTCTTTTCCTGTTGAGTAAAATGTTAAAGGCAACAGGCGTGGAACATATGGGACCATAAATCACTTTCAGATTAAGCGCATCCGACTAGAATGTCGATAAATAATAAATGATGACGACATAAAATTCTTTACATCACATGGGACAAAAGGTTACTTTGTAACCTTAAAATGTTACCATGAAAACATAAACTACGCTATAAAGCAAATGACGGCGAACATTATATAATATTTTCTTTGATGTACATGTTGTCTTTAAAATTTATTTGACTTTTTGTTTATATCACTTACCCCAAACTATATGCAATTATCTATTACTTCAACATTGTTTTCATATGTACAAATTAAATATTTGTCCAGCTTGAGGGCACATTGTTAAAGAAAGCTGTTAAAATTAAATAAGATAATAACATTTAATATATTCAATGCAAATTACATGTGACGTGTTGTACATATAAACATACAAGTGTTTATCTTTGCTTTACATTTGTAGAGATTTCGAAAAGATAGCTATAACGAATCTTCGATATATATACCTATAATTCGTGTACATGTAGATATATATTCAAAGAAAAAATAATCAAAATATCAACATTTTTTATTTATTTAAACGATTGTTTGTTGTTGTCTCTTGCACAGACATCTCCTTTGAACGCCGGGTATACCCTGGAGGCAGAATAATTAATATACTTACAATATCGCTACCCGTGGAATAATGCAATTGCTTATTTATTATGGTCGTTATATTTACCTAAGTTTCAAAGGAGCCAAAGCAAAGTGGCAAAGCTAAGTTTGTTAAATAAAAAACGCTGAGGAGCGGAAACTGCTTACTATAAAAGTAGTTCCGGCCTTTACAACCAAATATAAAACATGTCAATTATAATCTGAATAACAACTTTATTTAATTATAAATGTTTAATTAATACAAGCGTTTTTCTGAAAATTTTAATATTTTTTTATTATAACTATTATATTCAAGAAGATATGAAATTTCTTTAATGACTTTCGTAGATTTTGAAAATATTGTCATAATGCCTGCCTTTTTGTTCTTATACATAAAATATTTAATTGAAACTATTCGTGAAGTAGCATTGCATTTCTTAATTTTTTCGTTTCAGGTAACTTTTATTTATTTATTTTTAGGTATATGATTGTAATACACAGAGTAGACTTAATGGTGTAATAGCTCTGCCGGTCAATCCAAGGTAGTTCTTCAATTATTATAATAAATAGTAAAAATACTGTTTCGACATTTTTTTAGTTTTTGTTTAATGAAAAATTATGACTCGAGCGAAGCTGCAATATAAATCCACCCGAATTAAGTGCTAGAGAAGGTTTGTAGAACCCCATTAGGATTACAGTGAATATTAATACATACTACCGAAAAATTCAAAGCTGAAAAGTAATCTAGTATACCATATATTAAATTATGGACTATGTAGATATTTTTTAGAATAGATAAAAGGACGTATGATGTATTATCATTTCCGGCGTAGTAACCATCGTTTCTTATTTATCAAGTTTGTTGTCGAACGTCCGTAATCTAAAAGTGATTTATGACCCATGTGTACCGAGTTTGCTTCAGTTTATTTTCATATCAATACAAAATAAATTACAAAAATATTTATTTAAGTCCTTTTTTGAATGCTTCTTTATTGATGCAATGAAACTGTTTATCTCGGTTCTGCGTAGTTAAAATAATAATAATAAAAAGTACACTTGATGTGTCCACTGCACGAACTGAGGCATTTCTCTCACGATAAAGTGTTAGTCTTGAATCCATCACGCTGGCCAAGTACGGGTTGGCAGATGTCTCATATTCACACAAGTTGTTGTTCTTGCAACATGCCGGTATCTTCACAATGTTTTCCTTCACCGGAAGCTCGTGTTGAGGATCGAACCCCCGCCACCTCGATTCGTAAAGCTTGTTCGACTGCCTTATAAACTGAGCTACTTCTACATAGTTATTTCCAGAAAATTATGAAATAGTACTCCATTTATTCACATATTCTTTTTTACACATCACAGGACAGAGAGACAAAAATTAAAAAAAAATATCTACACGTCTTTGGTAATTTTTCAGTTTAAATTGTAACATGTAATAGAAAAACACTGTGTGTAAGTACAGTTACGAATATAAATTTGAATAAAACACTTCATTGAGTTTACCATTTCTTCTCACGAGTAGATTTTTTTCATTTGTACTTACCAATCGCTATTAAATAAAGACATTTTTTGTTTTGGTATTTTTATTCGACGTATCGTCGAGAAGAGCAAGTCCTCCAGGTCCACTTTCTCTTCTTACGACAATATTACACAGCAACTCATTGTGCTTGACCCCATAAGCGATTAGCTCAGTTGATTGTGTACCTGCCCACTGAGTAAGAGGTCGTAGGTTTGATTCCCGCCACGGACAATATATGTTCTGAGTCTGGATGTTTTCTATGTATGATATGTGTATATTTAAAAAAAATATATTTAAGTAGTCTATCAGCTATCAAGTACCCATAACACAAGCGAGTATACTCTGCTTACTTTGGGACTAGACAGTGCTGTGTGAATTAAACAAAGAGATTTATTTATAAGACGTAATAACTAAACACTTATTGTCCTAGTATTGTAACTAGCTACAACGCCTTTCAAACCAGACCATGTAATGTTTGTACAATATTGTTCGACGACAGATACAGGCGCTGTCTACCGACTTCGACAGTTTCCGGAAACCTATCCCTATCATCAGTGGAAGTAATATTTACAGCAGATTCTACCCTTTACAGTCCTTCAAAATTTTCGAAGCACAAAGCTCATTAATCTAGATAACAAGGTGAGTTTCATTGTAACAGTTAGTTACAGACTCTACAAATGTATCAAAGTACTGCAAGGTACTAACCTAAATTGGTCGAAAATCGATAGTTACGTGGGATATCTGCCGACTAAAACTTCTCTGATAGACACAAACCACTTAGACAAAGCCAGTAGGTCTCTAACGAAAGGACGCAAACCCACGTTTGATTAGAAAACGAATTATGTGTCAAGAATTTTTATTTACAAACAATGTCATTGTAGTGGCACAAATCATTGAACTTAAAAAATAATTTCACATTTGTGTACAGTTACATTAAAGTAAATATTTGAATAAAAATAGGAAAATAACGCGATGAATTTTTAACGAAAACTAGTAATTTATCGTACGACGAATTAAACGATGAAATGATGTTTTAAAAAAGTTTTATACAGGTTCAATGTGCGGTTTTCGTTATTTAGGATTTTGCTGTCTTCGGCGACATTTAAAAGTAATTTCTCACTAATATTATATTTTAACTGATTAAAATATGTTGAATCCTTCAAAATATGAATATGTAATACTTTTAATAGATTAAATTTTCTCATTTGATATAACGCAAGGGTTTTGTCGGTGTTGATAATGAGGAAGCATTGATTCGTGCGAGTTCCGGTGTAACGTCGTCAAAAGGAACGCGACGCGAGGCGAACCCTGTCTCGTCCCACTCCAGTCCTCCACCTGCCCTCCTGCCCTCGTCCCTCCCACCTTCCGACTCCTCCAGACTCCGAGTTCATTATGCAGCCGCCCACGCCACGCGCCAATCACATAGCAACGCTGCGATATTGCTTACTTGATAGTGATTTCAATTTGTTATCGATCAACGAACCCAATATCACACAAAAACCACTTTACATTCCAATAAATCAGTGACTAAATATTATTCAAATTAACTTAACTTTTTATGTTTAATAAATTAAGTTTCGAAGGTTTATCACAGTGTAACGCCAATTCGATCAATAACGATTTATTTACAATTTACCCGAATACTTATTACAGCATTTTTTTTCTATTCACGTTCATGTATACACAACATCACCCTTTTAAACGAAACAGAAAAAGCTATAATATCAAATTACTATATTGAAGATGCGAAAACTATAATCAACCTTTTTAAGAAAAACTGTTTGCTGTAATTATCATAGTATTTTATAACCATTAATCATTTATTTACAATTTACTTGCTTATTCCAAGTTAAAACTCCTGATACCTAGTACGGAAGTTTTTTTTATTATTCTGGAGCCAAGAACAAGCAGTCGAGTAAAAGAGCTAAAAAGGATACACTAATGATAAACAGAAAAATGTCATAACCTCAAAAAATTATTATTGTATGTACAAGTTATTAATTGTATAGAATATGGATATGCATAATAATAAATAAGTTAAGAAGCATATCTTAGCAAACAGTAAAGGTCTTTCGAAATTAAAATTGATAATTCATAAGAAATTCGTACGTTTTAATTAAAAAAATGCATAGATTCTCTTTGGTATTTGAATGATATCACAACAATTTGTATAAAACACGGACACACGGACGAGTGGCCAAATAAGGGTCTTTTCTTGGAAAAAACGCTTTAAAAATGCGGCCAATTGATTGAAAAGTTTTAAATTAAATTTAAAAGTCGATATGAAGTTTGTTCACGGACAACTCTACGGATATTACCTGTTCCCAGTATAAAGAATAATCCGGGCCTGGTCGTTATTGTGACATAGCCGAACGGATGACTGGATGTCTCATAGCTCGTATAGTCCAGTTGGTGCGGCTGACCGACTCAGCTTCAAGGATTTTTATTGTCCGGGTTTTACTCAGGCGACAATACATAACAATAAAATACCGTACGTGCGTTGCACCGTATCTGTATGAGGCATTTCCGCTTCTTACACTTACTGAACAGCATTAATGTTACATCATGATTTTGAATAAATTTCATATGTGTGAGACTAATTGACAAATTCCCCGAGGTTATAATTACATTTATAAAAGCCGACAATTACCCCAGTCCTGTTCCCACTTCAAGTAGGGTCCGCACATCACATCTTCCCTTCTCTCTTATCAACCTTTCTTGCAATTCACATCTTTTATTAACAAATACTCACCCACACAATCTACCGTTCTTTGGTATTTTACCTGTCATTCACATTTGTAATTAACATTGTTTAACATCGTGGTTTACTTCCATCTGTATTGTGTCAACAATAAATTATTAAGAGATCTATATCATCTAAAGTAGGAAGTGCTACAATGAAACTGAATATTTAATAAAAAATAATGCCCGTTTTAAGTAGTATCTACACAAGACACAAAAAAAATTTTGTTCATCAAAATGAGATTAAGCTGTAATTACGAAAAATATGGTAATGATAGTAATAAGCACCTAGTGATTATTTTCGTTAAAAGAATTAAACTTTTGTGTTTAAACACAATCAAATTTATTAAAATTATGCGGGGCTGTAGATTTTTATTTCATCCTGAAGCTGTAGTTAGCGAAATGTCGGGGTAGAGGATGTTCTCTTGTGCAGTGTAAACAGTCTTATTGTTATTGAGCAGGCGTACCGCTCACCACCAGGTGGACGTCCCCACCGCGCCCCCTCTCTTGCATAAGAAATAAAAATGAAAGTTGCTAACTCTAGGGTGATTTTTATAGGGGTGTAAAAGACCGTAGAATTCTTTAACTGCGAAAAAGTGTAGTCGTTTCTCTGTACTGTTAGTATAACAAATATTTAAATGATATTCTAGTAATTTATATTAACTGTGATTTTGATACTGATACTTTATTATTATAATGCATTATCGAGATTTATTACAAAAAATATCTGTAGATAAAAAATTAATGAAACTGAGATGGCTTCGTTTTTAATGAGGTTGAATGTGTCATGTGTCTCAATGAAGCGCGATTCCAATCCCCACCCACTAATATTGAGCTTTCGGTGAAGGAAAACATCGTACGTAAACCGATATGTTAGAAACACTACAACTTAAGTAGATATGTGACATCCGCCAACCCACACTTTGCCAGCTTGGTGGATACAGGCCACAGTTCTTTCATTATGAGAGGGCTCAAGTCGCAGCAGTAGAAATATGTAGTTGTTTATAATTTTATTTCTTAAAAATAAAATGAAACAAAATTAATTAATCTTTATTACCTTTACTCAGTGATTAATTAGAGTCGTCAGTCTGTTGGTTCTAAAATTCCATCTTAAAGTATTTTACTTATAATTTTTCGTATACTAATGTTTGATTTGAATATTGATATCCACTCGATCTCTTGTGAAAAAGAAGATATTCAGCGGTTTAGGGCCGGGAGAGGCCGAGCACGGAAGGTGCCCGGCCTGTAACCTCGTATACTGATCTAAACAAATTTTTTAGTAATTTTTTTTGTTTCCTTTGATGTAATAAGATTTATCCGTTAATGAATAAACGTACAAATGTGGATGTTAAATCAATATGCATAGGAGATGAGCTGTGTATTGTGTTTGCGGAGTTGGCGAGCGTCAAGGTGACATACGTTCCGAGTTGGGTCTGGTTCTAACATGTAGCAACTTGTCGATTCAACTGTCCTTATTGTTGTTCGTCTTATCACACGGCGCAGGCGGCCGCGAACGTATCATAATATACTCGTATTAATAAGAGCAGGCCGGGTGATTGTATGATAAAGTTTATATTAATAAAGATCCTTAACGGTGATCGCAACTTATTAACTACGTCATCATTTATTTATATTATTAAAGTAATTTCAGTAACAACGTTGGAATGGATCATACATAAGATTCAATATAATACATTTCATCGGTTTAATGCATTAGTCGGCGGATCTAAGAGAATGCAATTTCCAAAGCGGAAGCCATTAAATCATCGAGGTACTATGTGATATCGCTGTTGCATTCAGACAAATAATTAATACCCGTAATGGTAAATTTCTTTGTGATTGTGTTGGAAAAAAATGTTAACTGTCATTCCATTTATGTTTGAGATTGCTTGTTAAAAACATCGAAGTGTACATAAAAAAAAATTAAAAACTTTATTATGTAGTAATGCTCATGTATCTAATTCAAGCTTAGGCTTCCGTGTACGTATTTTTTAATATTATTTTACTATACATTTTCATTCTAAACACACATAACGACGGATATGCGCGGTGCGTACTTAAGAGGAAGTCATGTCACATGTTTAAACTTAATATGTGGGGATAATTTATGTTGCATTAATATTTTCAACCAAAGCTAATAACAAAAAGCCTTTGATAGTTTATTATTATCAACCTATAAATGAATTGAAACATACGTTAAATTGTTACAAAGACATAAATCACAATCCGTCGTTAAACTTTTAAAACAGTAAATATATACTTTATCTGGCTTTACGTAGCCCCACGAGACGCGTGTGTTAAAGAAACAAATGCGTACTTAATCTCTATTTACGCCTGCGATAAGTCTACTTCGGTGTTGTACAAATATCACCTGGGGGTAGCAATCAGAAAGCGTTTTGTTGTTATAAATCAGAGTTTACACTTAATACCAACGGTGTTAAGGTTGCTTTTGCAAATTAACATCAAAAGCCCTCCGAGAGAACTTGAGTCTTATGGCGTTGCGATATCATTTACGCTGAAAGTTGCAGTGCTAGCCAATTCAAGAGAAGGATGCCCCGAGCCGCTAAAATAAACTCGCAAACTTTTATAAAATAGAAAATAGTTGTGGAGTTCATTGACTTTTAACTAAATCGTGAATACAAATGCATTCTGATGCAAATCAGTATTTATTTTCTGCTATGGGTAATTAAACTAAACTTATCTGTAACACATTTCCAATAATGAACAACGTCAACATTTTTTAACTCATTACAAAAAGCCATATATCATATAACTAGGAGAATTTTTCGTTGTTATGAAAATTCCTTCTATTACCAAGTGAAAGCATTACTTGTCTCATTATTTTGTTTAAAAATCAATAAGCTACACCATTTTGCTTCTGTTTTTAAATACCAGATGGTATATCTCATTACCCTGGCAATTTCAAGCTTAACAAGATAATGTTTGTAATGTAGTTAGGCGGCAGACATAGGAGCTGCGATGGTATGTAAGTAGACGGTGTTCATCAACGAAAACCGACCACCATTATAGATATTGATATAAAGTATTCTGTGATAGAGGTCATTTTAAAAGCTTAATCCGTTTTATAAACTCTGGGAACGAAAAGCAACAAAAAACAGGAAGCGGGTCCGGGATTATAAATACGTGACGCGGGTAGGCGATGTTGATTTTGTTCCTTGCAAACAGTTATTCGTTAAAACCGCTTTTGTTCACACCAAAAATTCCACAGAATACGAAATATTATTTGGATAAAAGTTACTTTTTGACATGCTACAGGTAAAAAGTGGTGTTATTTGGATGAAATGGTTACGAAGTTTTTTTAACCTACCTAAAATGTACACAAATTGGAAAATGGAACTCAAAATGTAATCTTCTTGGAAAATTAAAGGTACTGAAAATTATTGTACAAAATAATTACAAATGTCATGGACAGAAAAAATAATCTCTGAAACTAAAGTTGAAAAGGATTGGAAGATATTTTTTTGTAATAATAATGATGGAATCACTCTATTTAATTAAATCTGATTAAGATTTGTTCTTGTTTATTAAAGTCTGGGTCAAAGAAAAAATTCTTTATAGTGTCAGGGAAAGAAAGAATTGTTAGAACAACAAATGAACATGGATAATACAAAATATGGACCGTTGATTTTAATATAATTTACCGGCCTTGTTTTAGGATGTTTTTCTGATGTACTGCTATCTTGTATGCATGTTCTAAAACTTGAATTTTTTGTATAAACTGTGTGATACTTTGGGATTATGTTTATAGTATGTATTGTTTTTGTAGTGAAATTGTTGAAAATCTGCAAAGGCCGGCGAAATTTCCAGCAAAGGTTGTCTGCGGCATCAAAGGTTAACTCATTAAGCCGATTAAATCACGCATACGGGCCATATCAAACAAATGGAGCCGTCCTAACAATAAATAAGCAGTAGGGATTAAAAATTCCTGTGAAAATTACATTACGTACGTTGTATAGGAGATTATTGTGGTTTACGTAGCGACGTAATTATAGCAACTTGATGGTAACTATCAGTAGTTCTAAACTTTTTTAATAATTAGCCCACTTAATATTCCCACTATTAAAACTTTGTCTACCACGCAGGCCAAGTGCGAGTTGGTGAATACACGAAAGCTTTCGCTTTTAGCAAGCTTCGGTTTCTTTAGTGTTTTCCTTCGCCATTCTTTTCTTATTATTATGTATTATATTATTAATGTATGCATGATACCCAATGTAATAAAACTTTCACCGATAAGCATTGTTTTTGTGATAAGTGTTAAAGATTACTTTCCTAATTTTAATAAAAATTTAATACCAGATGGATTATAGTTTTTTACTTACAATTAGAAAACTTTATTATGGGAACACGTTGATAATCTAATTTAGATGTTAGCAGTTAATGTTTTGTTTGTAGTTATAAAAATAATCTTAAATTTCAGGTAAAATGATTCCACATTTCAAAACCGTGATAACGACTAATATTATTTATACAGGTTTTAGTACAACTTCTAGTTAGTCATGGAATTAACTCTAGTCTTTAATTTCTGTTACTATTTAATAATGTGTTGATATCTTTCAATGATACGCAGAGTTATACTTCTTAAAAACATGAACAGAAAGTTATAATAAAATATAAGAAATATTTAACTTCACTTACATCAAAACATCTGTTTGATTCGTAAATGTCGTTTGGTCTACTATTTGTCACGCGACGTATTTATTTAAATGAAGATTGTCGACGCAAAATGAGTAATAATGAAAAAGAACGCTCGCCCACGGACAACCGGAACATGCTCATACACCATAAATTGGTTGGGCCATTTTTTAATTGGCAGCGGTGTTAAGATCACATAAAAGCTTGAGAAACGTAAACATAAAGTTGAAAGAAAATTCAGGTTATTTTCATAATTTAAAGTGGCTTAAAAAGGCAGTAAAAGCGTGCTGAAACAAACCGGTATCATTAAGCGCTGCGCTCACTTCTGATTCTCTTTTTATTTAAAGTAACATTTTTCTGTACCTTAATTAAAAGTAAATTCCTCATTTACCTGTATAGTACGCATTTGGTTCATAGGCAAGATATTTTGAAACAAATCTTGCTTATGAACCTATTATATTTCCTAAGTAAATCAATTAAATAGTGTTTAATGTGCATGGCATGCCATCACTAACATTCTAGAGAAATAACTAAAAGTTAATAATGGTTTTGTTATGTCTAAAACGACTATATTTTACACTATATATATTCCATGGCGTCTGGGTTAGTTCGGAGAGGTTGAGTATCTTCATCATAATGTGAATCATCATCATTGACCTACCGGTTTCCCGATCTATTTGGGGTCGGTCTGTCAGTCTTCTCCATGCATTCCTGTCAGACTAACACATCATTCACCCTCTTACACTGTATATCTCACACAATCCATCCATCGTTTCTTTGGTCTCGCTCTTACTCTCCGACCGAGGCCATTCATACCTAAAACTTTCTTAATTACATCTGTTTTCTTTCTTCCTAAAATATATCCGTACCAGGACAGACGATTTCCTTTTATGCCTTCTTCCAAAGGTGCCACTTTCAAACTTCCTCTTATGTAAATATATAAAACTTTATCATAATGTGAATATTATGTATATTATTGACCTGTGTACAGGAATTGGAATTTAAAACAAATAAACCGCCGTAATCCTAACTTTTTAATCCTTAATTATTATGAGAGAGCGTAAAGCTTGTTTACGGAGGACGAATTTGTTTTTGTGTAATAAACGAGGCACTGGATTTTTTTTTGTTTAATATAATGGTGGAATACTTATTAGTGAGGCATGTGAGCGGCAGCCGGCCAGCACGCGTGTTGGCTCCAGGTGTCACCGCAGCTGACGATCGTTATTCCCGTATGAACGTGTAGCCGCGTGCCAACTTTTAGAGAAACCTTTTTCATCTGTCGCGTGTAGAATAACGAGAATTTAATAATACTGTTTTAAAAGCAAAATTTATAGACGACTAGAGGATTCGGCGAACACTGTTCCGCCTGACAGTCAATAAATGGGCAGAATTATGATTTTGAAATAAATTCAAAATTATACAGTAATTTTTTTTATTATATCAGCACTATAAAATACAGAATTTGTTTGAATTTAATAAAATTTGAGCGCAAAGGCATTGTGAATATTTCGGCTGTTGAAGTAAAATTTAGTACTTATTATCCTATTCCTGACGAAGACAAATCCAAAAACACAAAAATTATAAAAATCGGTTTAACCGTTATCGTGTTATGTGTTGTAATTAACACGACTTTCTTTTATGTATATATATATTGAATAATATATATAATTATAAAT
>DWHU01001075.1:0-14042 GCA_018247975.1 Parides photinus | reverse complement strand
ATTTAAGTTTATTAAGTGGACAATTAAATTTTTAATGTTTATGTTACATTAGTTACATATAGGGCGGTATGAGAATTTTAAAAAGGCTAAAGTGGAGCATGGCTCTAAAAAGGTTGTGTAAATACTGATTTAGATGGTATGAATATAAAGCATTATATTATATAACAACAGTTAATAAATATGTAGTGTGGTTGGTATTTTACTTATTGTATATTTATAAATATGCTCGTTTCCCAAAAGTTATATCTTCACCGTGGAGTGTTTAAAGTAAATCAGCTTCTAGCCGTAGACCCCGAGTCCACGAACCCAGAATCAGATAAGCAGTCTAAGTAAAAACATTATTCGCAGCGTTAACATCAACAAAGAATATAGTAAATCAGCATTTAACACTCAATAACATTAACTAAGCTTGCGACTCAAACTATTAATTATTCTTATGAATAAAAAAGAGGTTAACTTTTGATCCTCTATATATGTTCAATTCTTACTGATATCTCTCTATACATGACGTCACAATTGGACAAGAAAGGAATCTTTACTTTTCTGTAGATTATGGAATAACTGTGGAAACGAAACTTCAGACTTAGGACTATTTTAATAATGCATAGTAATACTTACAGGCCAAAATCTTCAAAGTATCCGGATGCTTGAGGACGTACCACACGATGCCGCAGACTAGGAAGAGGACCAGCACGCCCAACAAAGCGACCAAAACCCACCCATACATGGGGAAACCATCTTCGTTGTCTCGTGAACTTGGCGGCACGCATTGAGCATTAACATCACCCCGATGGTCTTCTACCAATCTACCAGGAATAAAAAAAAGTTCCAATTATGGTTTATACATCAGTTAACGCATAGCTAATATATTGACAAATAACCACAATGTTGCTTACAAAAACTTCTGCTATATCTTTATTAATTACACGTCGCTTCACCGTCCACAATACATACCTACTTAGTGTTTTTACTAGACCACTAGGACCTTAACAGGATCATGATACTTTTACTCCAAATAACTTACTAAATTTGCTATTATACTTGAATATTAGTGCGTGTCATGAGCTCGATGATATGTTAATTTTAATTTAATACAACAACATTGCAATAGTAACTCACCCTTTATTGCAAGGCCCGCAATCAATGACAGACCTGATGCACGACGATTGTGACGGACGAGACTCCCGGTTGAAGTCCTCACAGCGCAGACACTTGCGGCAGGAACGTATATCGAGCTCGCAGTAATATCCATCGGGACAGTGAGCCTCTTCGTCGTGGCACGAGGTCGGCTGCGACACCACTGCCCCGACCAGGCACAGGCACGCAGCAGCGAACAGTGCCGCTAGTGCCCTAAAAGGAAACAAACAGAAAACAATATAGAAACCATATCGCATTATCCCACAAAACCATCTACCAGGTAATTCACTTTGGAGACGTTTTGGCAATTGTACTAGTACTTATATAGAATAAAAAAATAGTACTTATATATTTACAGGAATTCTACAAAACTTGAAAAGAATATTTTATTGTTCAGAAAAAAAAATTCAAGATATTTTAATAGTAGTCACTGAATGTCAAATAAACAATAATTATATTTATTCTTATGGCTTGTAATATTTATTGTACAGTTGTTAATTCAAAATGATTCCGATGTAGAAACATGGCCGAGGCAAGCCTTTGACTTCCCAAACTAAAGAAGTCTTGCATAATTTGTACAAACAAATACTTACGTTTAATATTAATATTATTCACTTTTTAAATATGGTTTATTTAACGTACCTGAGTATAAAAATTATAAAAGTAATTGTTTATTTCTTTATGTGCTGACCGTACACAACTACAAATGCAAAAACGTTTCCAAAGTGATTTACCTGTCTGTAAGCATTTTGATAGGAATTAGGCGATTTTTCTTGGATATCTTACATTAAGTCATAGTAAATGTTTAAATACTTTATAGTAGAAGAATTCTGAACTCCTTTTGACGCTGAATAAACATATACATATCATTATTTTTTTGTATTGATTTACATAATGAAACCTGCATGATATAATTGTAATATATATAAATAGCCTTGAAACATCCTCATACTCATATTACAGAGCCGGTTGAGCGGAGTTGTGTCATGTAATAAGTAAACTACGCAATTTATGAGTAACGCATTCGTTAAGGTCATGTTCGTATGGAAAAATGCACGAGGGTCACTTTGATAACAAAGAAATCGTTCATTGGAGGAGGAGGCGGTAATTGAAATCACAAATGATCAAATTCGATATGCATAGAATTAAATCGTAACGCCGCTTTAAAAGGTAAATTAATTTTATGCAGTAACATATTAACTTTATGTATGTTACAAATTTTTTTTATTACACGATACCTGTCTTTGACAATATCGCTCTAGTAAGGATTCATTGCACCTGATTGTATTTACAAACCGAAACACAATAATATTTGATGGCAGAAATGGAAGCTGTGATGGTAACAGAGACCTACCAGTAGAATTCAGAACCCATGTAGTGTTACTGGTTTATATGATCTAAAAATTCTTTATTCTTTATTGTACACATAAGGACAAAATAAATGTACAGAGGTGAAGAGAGAAAAGTACAAAGACAAACTTAACCCTAAAAGAGTTTTCTACCAACAAACCTGTGAACGAAAGTAGTAAGTGAAAAATAAAAAAAAATTCTGTTCCAGTTTTTTGTAATATGTATAAAGTTAAATGGAAATATAAAAAAAAAGCTATAATGTATCACCTATTTAACAATCACGTTGTAGTAAAGTTTATAATTCTGAACGTTTTAGCTAACTGATATATCTTAAACACTTAACACCTTACTGTGTGTCGATGGTGACATAATGATTTAAGATAACAACTTGCAACTTAAACACTGCTCGTCATTATCATACCGGGCACATGTAATGTTATTGCGATTATTGTTATTATTTAAGAGCAGATATTAAACAAGGAAATGTATGAACGCGCAATTAGTAACGTAAACGAATTTGTATTTAATAAATTGAAATTAACTTAAAACTTGTTTAAATAAGATTGACTTTTGCTTGCTCTTTATATACCTACTAAATATCTGCTAGACAGTACTGCATGTTTTATTTCATAAACCTATCACTAGAATAATACTAATGCCGTATATAAACACATAACAGTTATTTTTTTCTATGTTTCAATAATGAATTAGTATGTTTTGTATTTATTAAATCAAAAACATACAACAATTTGTCTTTTTCCTAAGTATTCTTATATTCGGGGCGTCCAATACAGTAAGTTAGTATTTAATTTATAACAACTAAAAGTCGAAGTTTCAACAGAAATAAAATAAATCAAAACTAATTGGAATTTCAATCATTCCAACAAACAAAACGATCATCTAAATGTACGGACCACTCGGTTTGTATAAAAAACAAAGAAAAAAAATGTGTAGGCGTGGAGTTATGAACCTCCTCCCTCTCGTCGTTGGTTAACGAATCATTGTATGTTTTAAACCTTATTTTGACCCAATAATAATTAGAATCATTTCGCCCATTGACGATTACCTAAGTAAAGTGGCTCTAAAGGGTAAGCTTTAAAGTTAAATTAAACAGTATATGATAAACATTTTAAAAAGAAAAGAAAGGACAGAATACGACAAAGAAAGAAAGTAGAAGAACAGAACTTTATCATGTATTGCAGTGCAGAACCCATGTCTTTACTCAAGCTGGAGGATAAAAGATAGGTCAATATAATAGCGGTATGTATTTTAGTAGAACAGGACGAAAACGAGACCTTGTATACGTTATAGATCCCAACGCACAATAAACCAGATGACTTCATAAAAAAAGTAAACTACAAGAAAAATAATGGCTCGACTTCTTTCTTTCTATTATTTGAAGAAACTTGAAAGACGACGATGTTTTTTTGAAAAGTAAACGTAATATTTCCACAAAAACCACAACAAACAGAACTGCTGTGACTCAAGTTCAAACGCCGGTACCTGTATGACGATTTATGAGTCAATGATATCGCTTTTGTACAAGGACAGCATCCAATATTCATCATAAATTTGTAGCAGTCATCAGAGCAATTACAAAAAAATACTGTGACAATAATGATTTATAACAATTATATATTTTTTTAAACTAAACGGTGTTATGATGGTCTGCCAAGACACCGAAGTTAAAAAATATTTTAATATGAATGTACAAGATAATTAAGAAATTAAATATCACTGGGTTTATCCTCCACCAACCCGCACTTTGCCAGCGTTATGAGAGGAGGCCGAGTCCCTGGAGAGGGAACATATTTATTTATTTATTAATTTACCAACGCTTGTATTAGTAACAATACTTTTAAAAAATACATATATAATTATAACATAACAAGACAATTACATGTAAATACAGCATGCAATAAATTAAAACACTAACGATACTTATAAAAAGATAACACAAATGAAGTATAGAATTCTGAAAAAAATAAAAGATAAATGATGAGATGAGAATAATAGAAGTTGTGTTATATCACAGGGTTGTGATAATTCGTTTAATAAAATTAAATTGTACACCAATCGATGCCTCTCGTCGCATATATCGAACCATAGATAACAATTACTGTGTAACAATTAATGAAATTATTACTTAATACTTATTAATGTATCATTTATCAAATTAAGTGTTAGATATCGAAGTATATCAGACATATTAAACCAACGAAAAGGATTTCAAACTGTTGAGTACATCGATAAATTATAGTAGCGTGTGCCAAATAGAGTTCATCGTCATTGCTGTTATATTTCCATTCTCCTTGGTTTTTGTTGTAATGTATCCACGGGTAGGATTAGTGCCTCCTGTAGCTAATGACGATCGAAAAGATACATGCCATTATACATTCCGGCAGACGACATGATAGATATACTGGTTGAAATTCAGTTTCTTGTTATTAAAATACAAGCATTGTACTAAATCTCGTAACAAACAGATCAGAGAGAAATAAACGGAGCCGTTTAATGTATCGGTGCATAAGCATAGGTGTGCAAAGTGAGCAAAACAACCGGCGAGAGGGCGAAGTACGAGTCGGCGCGCGGGAGGAGAGCTTATTCACAGCACTATTTTAATTTATCCTAAATGCACACGTGTCCTTAGTACGAAGCTCAGCTCTTAAACAGTAGCTGATGTAATCACCTTACGAAAACCTACAAATAACAAATAATCGCTACAATTTTTAAGGAATACACTATAAAGAAAGATAACGTTCTGCAATAGTAGTCGTAGTAGTCGAAGTATATTCATTCTCAAATACATGTTATTAATCAGAAAATAGTAATGAATAAACAAGTTTGCGATTTACTTGGATCATTACGTTTTACATTTTTTGCCAAATTAAAAATAGACCCGAGTTATAACATCTTTGAAAACTACACCCAATAGGCGACAAAGATTTTGTTAAAAGAAAAATATTATTAAATAATAATAAACACTATATGTAAGGATATATAAAAACGGGCATATTAAATCTTAATCAATTTATAAATATATATAACATCTTTATATGAATTTACTAAGTTAAAAGCATAGTATGCAAAATTCTAACTTCATTAGTTTACTTGCTTGTAAATTTATCTGCTCTGATTGTAGATTATATATTAAATAATTACATAAAACGCATGTAATAAATATTAAATATAAATCGATCAATTAGAACTTAGGTCTAGACTAAAAGAGACCAAACCGACTTACCAATTGGGAAATGTACACGTCACCATTTTTTATTTTATTCGTATTTTAACACACAATATAACACTCGGCAGATGTTTCATTAAATATTAAACAAAATTGTACGATACGGACATGTCAAAACATGTCGTAATTATAAACGGATAGATTTGTCCCTTTTTTACCTGGGATCATCGACGTTATATCGTAGCAGAGTATGAGAACAGGACAAAGGGGGACACCACGTGTTTATAACAAGTGTCTACTTGTTACATCATGTTTTACGTTAACAATCTTTAATCTACTGCACTTGTTTATTTACACGAAACAATTATCGGACAGACATTAACCCCTACTAATGAATCTCAAAATATTTGTAAATTGATTTTTAGCGTTTATTCATTACCGTACATTGATTTTTGAATATGAAGTTTACATGCGCCGTTAAGTAGCAAGTAATAAAAGTTAATAACAGAAAAGCTTTTTACCCCCAAATCATAACAAAATACCAAAAAATTAATATCTTAAACTTTCACCTTGTTTAACTTAAGCAGAACCTAAAAGTATCAAAATGAATTAGTTATTAAATAGAAAACAACAACTTTTAAAATGTTAAGACTGATACAAACGTTTTAGGAGTAATGTAAAATAACAATACGACTTTAAGGCATTGATTTGCGATAAACTCTTTTAAATATAAAACGTTATTCAAATTTTAAGACATAATAGCGACATCGTAGCATCGTTGACTTCTCTCATTGTCAATAGCCTTGAATTTACGAATACTTATTATTGGTTACACAAATATCGACGTGGGAGGCAAATATGACAAATAATACCTAAACATCTATCGCACTTGCCAACTTTGATAGAATTCACGAAAAACACACACTAATTTTAATTACGTTTGACGATTATCTCAATACATAATGGGACCAATTAACAATACATAAATATATATAAAACATTAATTCAATGTAAGAAAGAAAAGAAGGGTATAAAATTCAAATCAAGGGTAAACCAAGGATATCAGAAAGATAAGATATGTAAACTAAACTGTATGTAAACATTTAGTAAAAACAAATTTGTTTAACATAAGGATCGTAGATTTAAAGCCAAGTCGGCGATATTTAGTAAATAAAAAGTCATTGGCTATAGACCTTGAATAAAAAAAAAGTATTTAGAAAGCATTACTTATGAATTTAAAGTAAATTAAGTTCTTTGAACTTTCCCCTTCGTAGAGGAACTTTATAAAGGTAGGTACGTAGTTAGGTAGATGTATCACTCCAATCCGGTTTATGCTCTCCATGCTTTTTTTATTCGACTAGGGAATACGCGGTGAGTCATGCCATCGTGCGATGCCTGTGCCTAGTACAGGTTGATACGAGCTTTGCCGATCGCGACCGAAAATCTCTTGTGATTTTATTATCGGCCCTTTTGCCGAGCGAAGGGGGAGAGGGGACATTGATCCGCCATAGTATGATGCAATACGTAAATACTCTTATAATGAAACTTTGGATAATTAAATAATTAAAATCTTTATAATGTAAGTACATTATAATTAATTTGGATAATAGAATAGAAAACACATTTTTTTTTAATGATGCGTTATTACGCTTACATATAAGCTTGTCCATAATAATGTACTTCGCGTTGTAGGTGGATAGTTTTGAAGGATAAAGCTCTCGACATCTTGACACATTTTTTGTAATGTCTCATAAGCAAATTAACTTCACTAGCTACAGCTACAAATTGTAACATAGTTTTACAATATTTTAGAGGCAAAAATAGGTACTGTGACAATATCAACTTATGCAGATTTTGATAAGACATGCATTGAATTGAAGCCATATTAATTGAAAACTTTTGTTGTTAAGCAGATTTATTTATACATTTTCACATGAATAATTGGTATGTAAGCACTATCCATTTTTAAATACATAAAACTAGAAAATATGTCCATAAATAATCTTTAACAATTTACCAGCAATAATTTGCACATCCCCATGCATTTTTAAATTCAGGCATTACTGTGGTCATCAAACTTTTGTGCGGGTTTTTACAATAACAAAAATAACTACTCTTTATAAATTGAGGAAATAAAACTTAACTCCATCGAAGTGTTTTACAACAAAATACTGCTTAACATAGCAATGAAAATTGTGTGATTATTATTTAATGAAAAATTAAAAAAATAAATTGTTAAATTAAAACAATTGATAAAACAAATCTGAACTGTGCAATAGCTTGAAAGAAGAAAGAAAGAAAGAAACCATTTATTTGAGGATAAAAAATGCAAGCATGCAAGGTTACAAAACTTTCAATAATTTATTTATACAATGAATTATTTAAAACATGGTAATTAATAACATGTCAAAAGGATATAGTTGACAGAGTATGTTTCTTCCTAAATGTAATCCTAAAAGACCAATTTAACAATTTGTACAAAATGTATTTTAGTTTTAATAGATGTATCTCTCGAAGGTACATCAAACTGACAGATCCCATTTAATATTTTTACAGAATATAAATTCTTTGTATGAATACCTTACAAACATTAATCCTTTTTTGGATTAATATATATGAAGGTTAAAAATACATGAAGTACATTGTATCATAAACTTTTTATTTCTGTATATATACTTATAAGGACTAAAATTAACAAAATAAAAAAGTTCGAAATTTTGTAATTAATTTATACTAAAATTACTTAATATTAATGTAAATAACCACCAATTGTTATTTATTTGTAAATGGATTTTACGTAAAAATTCATAGACTCGCAAAGCTTGCTTAAACCAGATTTCGTATATATACTACATGTACAAACAAGTATAAATAAAATAAAATTACATATCATTATATTAAAAAGTGATCCGTAATAAAAACTTTAAACCCAGGGTACCAAATTGAAATACAAAATAAATAATAGAAATTAATTATCAGAATTAAAATAAAACTTACCGTGTCATCTTCGTAATTTGATTTCCAGCAAAATTAAATAGTTAAGTGAATATAATCTTTAAGTGAACTAAATAGTCACTCAATATTATAGGTACACAATATAAAACACGTAAAATATCGAAGAATATTCCTTATAACACAAGCAACGACTCTAAACTCAAGACACCAAATGAAATCTGTCAAAAACTACTTATAAACATTTAAAAAGGATCACCTGTGTTTGGTATTTACAGACATGTCACAACATGTACTGATTTCGCTCTCTCTATCTAAATGAATATATTTGAAAGAGAGAGAAACGTATCGAAATCGTTTAGATATCGCATTAAAACTAGCTAATAAAACATAGTTTTTGTTATAGCTACAATTCGTTTATCTATTATTTTAAAAATCGTTTAATAATAACACCAATAACATACATTGACTTATTTGATTGATTTATTTGAAAAAGTTAAAGGTTTCTAAAGAATTGATTCAAAATAAGTGCAATGATCTTTATATTTTTAAAAACTTGTGGCTAATTTAGGTCTATTGTATTTTAACTCATATACTCTTTATTGTTTTATATAGCTAATAGTGAATACATACATTAACTGTATTACATCTACTACCATATCAAATAATAAAAAAAATGGTTCTACAAAGTAGAATAACAAACAGGAAAACATTATGAATAAACTTGTAAAGCAAACATAAAAAAATTTTCGTATAACAATTAATTTAGTAAACTAAAGTTATTAAAATTTTGTATATTCCAAATTATTGAAAATAACGTTATATTATGTATTATGTTATAATTATAAATATAAACCCCCAAACAATACTAGTCCAATATAAAAAATAGTAATTTAACAACTGCGTTTCGGTAATGAACATAAAGCACAGTACAGAATACTTTATGCGTACTGAGACAGAAGTATACATCATTATCTTTAATCAATAGTGTTCACGGCTTTATACTTGTTGCGCCGTACACTTCGCGTAGCGGTATGTAAACTTTTATCCGACGTTATAATAAAAATTCGCAAAAGCATATATTACATTAGCTTTTATCAATTTGATTCATAATCATTTACCAGAATAGAATATAATTTAGTGAATAGAAAATTCATGGAAATAGTCGACAGAAACAAAACTGAAAATACATCCAACATGCAACCCTTAGAGCGAACCTCGGAAACATCACATCTAGTACCACCCAATTCAACATCGACACCGAGTTACTTGAATGTAGTTAGCAACTTATGCGCACTGCTCTTTATTGCTATTATCATTTATTGTTCTTTTAATGATGGTGTGACTTTGTTTTCATTTCATCCCTCCCTGATGTCTCTTGGGGTAAGTTTTATTTATTGTTATATTATATGAACACTTCGCATTTATTTTCTTTAATAATGTATGTGCAAACTAAGATGTTTTCATAATTATTTTGAGTCTCATTGTTTTATTAGAAAATAATGAAAACTGTAACAACAGTGTTCAAGTATTATACAAAGAAATGTAATTGTTTAATGAACAATAGATTTACATATTAAGAAATCATATTATGTATTTATAAAATACATGTTCAAGTGTTTAAGTTTAATGTAATATGTAGAATTTTTAATAATCTCCAATTACTGATTGCAGTGGTTGATGATAATGACAACTGCAATAAATGCTATAAGTCCAGGAGACTTGGCAACAGAATGGATGCCAATTCGACTTCGCAGTGCTCGCCACTGGGTTCTACAGATCTTTGGAGGTATTATTATAACAATTGGGTTTCTAGTAATACTTTCTAATAAAATCATCAATAATAAATCTCACTTTGTAACTTTACATGCAAAATTTGGTTTAGCTGCTTTCATTTTTATGTTTTTCACATCTTTGGGTGGCATCGGAGCTCTATATAGTTTGAAATTGAAGAACTATATAGCACCTATTTACACAAAACTTCTACATGCTGGTATAGGTTTGTTGACTTTCACTTTGGGAATTATTACTATTTTACTGGGTACTTTTTCAAACTGGTGGTCTTTTGGTGAAATATTAAGGTATACAAGTATGTTTCTAGTTCTTTCAGTTATGTTATTCACTATACTTCGTCCTAGTCTAAAAATATATTTTCGCCTCAAAGAGAGAATTGAAAATATGAATTAATTATGACAAAATTTTGTATTCCTGCTAAAAATTAATAGCTTTCTTCCTGATACTGTACTGATATTTCAATGATCTATATTATATTTGTGTTAAGGGTGTTATTTTTATTGTTAAATGCTTTTTGTATGTTTATATTATTGGTGCTGTTATTTTAAACAAATATTTTACTTGTATACACAGTAATATCTGCTATATTACTAAGAAATGTTGTTATTATAATTTCAACACTTGTTATGTGACATTCAATATTTTAAATAGTTTATTTATGAGAAATATTTAATTAAATAAATGAATTAAATAATTAGTAAATTTAAAATTGGGTTAAGTTACCATTTCAGTTTGAAAATTATGTGATCCTTATAAGTACAATACTGTTAGCGTGAATAATTTTTTTTTAAGTTTCCTATAATTAAAAAAATATGTTATTTAATTGATACTTAAGTATAAAAATAAACTGTTTATAATATTTGCTTAACATAAAATTATTTATAGGTTTTCTAAAGAAAGTTGATATGATGTTGGAGGCTGCTTTTTAGATACTTTATCAAAAATTTATTAGGAAATGTAATGTATTGGGATGAATTATGTAATGATCTCAAAATATTCGTTTTTAATTTTTAATCGAATATTTTTGTGATAAAATATTAAGAAATATATTTTCCTACATATAAATGTTCTAAAAAGTTAAATCTGCTTTAGTGCCACATTATAAAGTACTTAAAAATGCTTTCAATATTAAATATAAAACTATAAATTCTTGTTACAAATTTAGAAAATCATAAAGTGGATGAAATCCTTTATAAAGATGTATCTCATTGTGTATAACTAGTAGTGATTTGTGCCAAAAATTATGTTAACTTTAATAATTAAATTTACAAATTCAATGTTAATTTTGTAACTTGCTTTTTCATGATTTTTACGTGTATGTCATATCAAGTTAAATGTATCTATAAAAATATAAAATGTATGTGAATATGAACTGTTTTTCATTTAAGTTATCTCACTTTCATCTGATAAATTCTTATTTTATAAAAATACTCTTCAGTATTGGTCATTTACGTCGTTTCATTTATTTAGTAATCTCTGCCAATCCCATTGGGAAAGAGGTGTGACTGTATGTATGTATTGGTCATTTAGTTCACAACTCCTGTTTCTAGTTAATATTCTTACGAAAAAATCACCTTTATCTATGTATATCCAGTAAACCTATTAGTTAGGTGTACAAATAAGGTTCCGCCGTTTTTATCAAAAAATAAATATTAATGGTAGAAGAACGGTTATATAAATTTATTTAAAATATTGCCTATCACTTGCAACCACTTTATCATATCTCTCAGGCAGCATTCGAATCCCACGTCTGAAGAACTCCTTGTGTTTTGAGGCTATCCACAAATCAATCCAATTTCTGGTATCCTAATAAGATGTAAACCGCTGCGCCAACAGAGCATGTGCCATGGACCGGAACAGGTGATAATCGGATGGTGCTTCCCAATCAAGTGTTTCCAAACACTTTTTCACGGGAGCCGCAACATGTGGACGAGCATTGTCATGCAGAAGAATATTTTTTTCGTGTCTAGAATAGTATTGAGGGCGTTTTTCCTTCTGAGCTCGACTCAATCTCATCAATTGTGTTCGATAGAAGGCTCTAGTAATTGTTTCGCTCGGATTAAGCAACTCATAATACACACTACACCTAGCTGATCCCACCAAATACACAGTATAAGTTTTTTTCCGTGAACATTCGGTTTTGCTGTTGATGTTGACGCGTGGCCAGGTAATCTCCGTGATTTTCTTCTTTTTGGATTGTCATAATACATCCACTTCTCATTGTGAGGTAGTTTTATATTAGATATAAGGTATTTTAATATTAACTGACAATAAATGAGTATGCACGCAGACCTTGTGTTTGACTGACGCTCGCGACACCTTTACATGGCGCAGCCGGTAGGATCCGAACCTACGCTCCCACAGGGAACCTGATTTCCAATCAGAATCATCATCATCAGAAATTTACGTCAACGGCTTTTAATGAATTTGCATTAAAGTGGTGCTTTAAGCACGTTACGTCTTCGCCGCACTACGCGCAATCAAACAAACAGGTCGAGCGCACTGTTCAAACAGTTAAAAACATAATAAAAAAAACCGCAGCGGAAAGGCGGGACTACAGGCTAGCTGTATTAGAATATTTGAACACACCATTAGACAATAACTTAGCATCTCCGGCAGAATTACTACAAAGTAGAAAACTACGAAGTGTAGTACCTATGCCTAAAAAATATTTATTACCCAAAATTAAAAAAAAATTACTTAGAAAGTTAAAAGAGAGGCAAAGGAGACAAAAGATTTATTACGATCGCTACAGTAGAAATTTAAATCAGTTAGAAATTAATCAAAAAGTTAAAACGCTATTGGATACTCGCACGCGAAATTGTATATCTGGAATTGTTACACGAAAGTTAAGCAACCGTTCGTACAAAATTCAATTGGTGACAGGAAGTAAGATAATTAGGAACAGAAGGCACATCATAATACTCTCCCCGACGACATGACGCGCCGCGCCGACACCAGCACTGCTTTGAGTTTGACGATATCTGCAACGACGTCGGCAGCCGCAGCGCGGGAGCGGGCGCGAGCGCGGCTGCGGGCGCGACTATTGATAATAATTATGTTACTCGTTATGGCAGGGTAGTGAGGCCATCGCGTAGATACGGCGCTGCGGAATGAACCTGTCATTGTATATTAGTATTATATATATATATTTTGTTGTGTGTTTGTTGTAATTTATGTAATGTATTACGAGAAAAAAAAAAGTTAAGAAGGAGGATGTGAGGTAGTTTTATATTAGATGTAAGGTATTTTAATATTAAATGACAATAAATGAGTATGCACGCAGAACTTGTGTTTGATTGACGCTCGCGACACCTTTACACTCATCACCAGTTACGATACGATGTAAAAAAAAACCCTTTTTTTAAGTCTAGCTAGTAGTATTTCACTTAAGCATAATCGGCGTTCAATATCTCTCGGCTTTAATTCGTACAGGACCTAATTTCCTTGTTTATGAATCATTCTTAATAATTTTAAACGATGTGAGACTGCTTGCTGAGTGACTTCTAATGTCTCAAGATCTTTTATGTTGAGATGAATCTTCCTCCAATTCTGCATCCTCGTAAATGTTTGGCCTTCCACTGCGATCTTTGTCTTCTACGTCGAAATCACCGTTTTTAAA
>DWHU01001074.1:0-14055 GCA_018247975.1 Parides photinus | reverse complement strand
ACTGCAAGTAATGAATATTTCATGTTTAGAAAATTTATGCAAGATTTAATTGTATGTGACGTTTCTAAAGAACTAGGTTAGCTATAAATACTAAAGAATGTTAATGTTTTAGTTTTTTTAACTTATATTCGGCATAAATGTACTCAACATTTATGCCGAATATAAGCTTAAAAAAATCTTTAAATACATTCAATAAAATGAAACTACAGATATCTTTAATCTTTAGGCAAGAAATGAGTATCTTGTTTAAAGCATTTTAAGTTTTCTAAGTTTTAAAGTTGGCAAATATTATTGAATTACTGTTAGTAATTATTTGTTTACGAGTTCAAACAAAAGTTTTTTTTTTTTGTGTACAATCGGCAATACTTAGCCATAAATGTGAATATCATATTACGTGCCAACCAAGTTGTCAATAGAAAAACATTTTAGCTTAGAATATTCTAGTTAACACATTTGTATAACCGCCGGAAATGAACAATGCTATTATAGCAGTAGATTGACGTTGAGATTTCAGGCTTTCTCTGGTAGTTAGCTAGATGGATTCGAAATAACCCAACCACGACACTTAACCCACCGCTTGTATTGACCCAGAATTTAACCAGGAACCTCTGAATCACAAAGCATGTGATTAATAGCTTAGCTTAAGGAACCAGTTAAAGTTATATATAATTGTAAACTTAGTAGACAATTATTTACTGTAATGACACATTTTTTGAATCAAACTGTTTTTCCACTACTTCGTATTTCTCCGTAAACTTATAAGGAATTACAAACATTACACAGTTATCCAAATATGAAATAATCGAAACGGATGAATAATTTACGTATATGTATTTGATAATTACAAGATCTTATACAGACATAAAATATTTGCTTATGACGGGATCAAGCATCGCTTGTTAGAAGTTATAAATTTTATACGTTTACTGTAAACATGTAAAAGGTATTTTAGTAGTAAGTTAGTAATCATCTTCAATTAGGTTCTAACTAATTTTACGGTTTAATGATCTATTAACTTTATTTATCATTCATTTTATTTGTAAAATTATTTTAAAAGTAGAGGCAATACTCAAAGGATACAGGGTATCAATGAACAGTGGAAGAACTTGATTTATATTATATAACACAATAGGATGTTGAGATGATGATGAGTTTTACAGATTTGTTTTTCAGTATAGAACAGTTAAACCGATTATACACGAACAAGAAGTTCATTAATTTCCTGTGCAATGCAATATGCAAAGACGGTCCCAACCTGCCTTTACCTCGCCGCAGTGCTGTTGGATTTTATTTATCGAGATTACTGAGCAAAGGTAAAAACACGTTTTTATGACCCTTGTTGAAACACTCGTTTTTCACTTTCTTCTTAAAACATGGTTTTTATAAGCGATATCATGTTTGTAATAAACCTGAAGTATGTTTGTTTATCAACATGAGAATGTAAGTAAACATACTTGTATTTGTTAGAGAGCACTCTTGACAAAATCATCATCATCATTACATATTTATGATCTCTATATTACTTCTAACGTTTAATGTTTAAATCAACAAATGATAATGAAGGCTGATTCCAATTTATTGACTTTATCGTTAAAAAGCATTGTATATTGTACTTTTTTCGCCTAAAGAAAAATTCTCCTGTAAATAGTTTAATGTCCGTTTGATTAATAAAATTACACTTAAAGTACTTATGGAATTTTTTTATTAATTAATAGGTAGACAACATGACATTAACGTTAAAATACAATAACATTTCTGTTATAATAAAAGAATTTTAGTACATATCATACTTATAGGCTAACTCAACCTGTTTACAGTGAATTGTAAATATATTTGTAAAGTAATTTTGGTATGTTTATTATGAAATTACAAACATAAATACCACTGTTCCTTAAGTAATACTTTTAAATGTATTTAATATATTGAAAGATTTAATTCAAGAATATTGTTGAATAAACCGGGAAGACTTGTTTCTTGTTTCGTCTTCAGAGTATTACATCAAAGCACTATTTCGCGGTTCTAATTACAGCTTTGCTTAAAACGTCGACAGAAACGGCTAAAATATCTGAAAACCGTCCGTCAGTCATGCATTTCATAGTAATAAAGATCAGGGGGTCTAATTATGAAATACATTAGGCGCATCGCAATAACTATTGACCCTTGATTCCAGTTCTGCCCGTGGCATTTGACTGGACTAATGTAATCTTTTCAATCGAGATTACATAGAATATATTAGAAGGAAAGTTACCGCATGTTTAGAAAATGTAAATATTTTAATTTCTTAACTAGAAATTGTGTAATTGTATTTTTTTGCAAAGTTTTTATAAAGAAATGTTAATTGTATTGCTTCAAAAAGTGTATACATACTTTTACATTAATTACAATTATATAAATTTGTTTTACTGTCATATCTGATTTTATGATCATGTAGTAAGTTGATAACCAACGTCTAATTTCCACACAACTAGGTTTAACATTAATTACTTATTAAAAATTTAATGTCGCAGTACATTAATTATTTGATAATGATTTACAATCAAGGCTTTTAGAAAACTTCGTTAGCCAAATACAAATGTATTTATGCTTTTTTTAAACTTGATGTGCTGATAATTATGTGAGATAAAGTATTACTTAACATACATTTATAACAAATGTCAAAACATGGCTGTAGCCGTCGGGTAGGATAGTTTTTGGACAGTTGGGTTAAAAAAGTTTAAATTTGAAGAGAATATATAATAATAAATCATGTACCGGATCTATAGCAATTGCCACCTGCAATAACTTAGACATTTGCTCACAAGTGATTCATAGATAACCTGATTGAATGCATAAAAGTTTTACGATGAAAGGTCAAAGCTTCACCGTAGCATCGATAAACGGAATCTTATAAATTATGAGTTGTAACGTGTTTATAAAACCGGTCGGCCTATTTCAACACGTGAGAGGATTTACACATCGAGTCCTGGATGTATCAATCGCATAAATATGTATGACTACATATTTTGTACAATACATTTTAAATAAATCATCATGTTACAAAACCTCTACTTCTTAGCTTTATATTATTTAATTTATAGATAGAGACATATAGATAAGATAGTTCAACAAACGTTTTACAAAGAACAAACATAGTTACATTCTTTTTTATTATGAATACTATGTGTATTTTTGTAAATCTTGTAATGTATAAAAATTAGTGTCCAAAAACAATTCAAGTTGCGACATGCTTTTCATACTTTATATTGTATCTTCTAAGAACTTGGCACCAATCAAACGTACAGATACATATATTCGTATGTTACAGATTTCTCTGGAGCTATTTTCTGTTACCGTATATTTGTAACTGGCAAAACCAATACTTAGCATCCGGTGAACATTTTACTCTTTTTATTAATCAAATTGTAATTTGTTTGCCATTATTAAATATAACTTTTATTGAGTATTCATAATTCACAAAAATCGCGAAGTACACAGAATGCAATATTATCAAAACGTTTTAAACATGATTGTAACCAATAAATTTTAAAAGGTAAATCCATAGTCGTTTAGTTTATTACAATATTTATTATTTATTACATAATCACCTTAAAATTTTGATTAAAACAATACAGTAGTAAGTAGGTAAGATCAAAAAACACGCTTCCGTTGTTAATAAGCTAAACGCGTTCACTTAACCTTGAAAACAGTCTCACGACTCCTCTCGAAGTTGACTCTGCAATTTGAGAAGTATCGTGCGGTTGTTCGCCCTCGAAAGCAAATACTCTCGTTATTTGTATGTTAAGAAACAAAAATATTTAATTTTTAATACGTATTATATAACACAATGGAAGTATATCTCAAAAATTTCATTATCCAACTACTGTTACTCCGACAAAGAACATTAGTGTTTAAAACTGTAATAATTCTTGACAAGTTATACAGCAATTGACCAAAAGAGTATTTATTATTTAACTAATAATTATTTTATAAGCTTGTAATATCACCATATCTCTGCTTAAGACTAAGCTGATTTATTTATAAATATAAAACTGAATATTAAGAAACCTTCAACGAACATACTATTTGTTTATAAAAGCTCGTCCATAACTAATATCCACAAGTCACAGTCCTTGTAGAAACGATTTTTTAATGCATTTAAACTGTATCATCGATAAATATTTTAAATAAAATGTATATGAAATAATGTAATGTTAAACATTATATTATTTAATAGTGTAGTACAAATGAAACAACGGTTAAACATAATTAACTTTTTTATTGGCTTGATGTTTTGTGTTAAAACATAAGTTATAATCATATGTACAAAACTATAAAATTAAGTACAAATTGAACACTTGGTAAAGTCTGTATCACTTTAAATGAGTCTGTATTTCCCCTATAATAACGCTTAAAACAATTCTGACTTTTACATATCTATTACATTTCTATTTACTATAAGACAGTGGACAGTTATAAAAGGAATTTCTTAAATATAGATTGATGTAACTAGAATGGCATTCGGATGTACATATATATGTTTGGATTCAAATTCAACAACACAAATTCTCAATGATTGTAGACATTAGTATATGTAAACATTAAAAAATATGAAGTCTTTCAAATAGATTAATATTATAATCATACTAAATGTCTATTGTTGGTAGTAAAGACCTTTGTAGTCAAGGGCGGCCCTCTCTTCCTGTTGTCTAGCCGCTTCGGGGTTGTTCTTGGCTTCTAAAGCGGCGCGTTCCTGAATAAAAAGATAAAACATGATTATAATATTCAGTATATATTGAAATCGTATAAAGTTTACGTACATCAAGGAAGGTAATCAAAACATCCAAATTAAAGTATAGAATGAGTCTGAGTAGTTGATAAAGAATAAAGAAAAAAAATTTTAAAAATGTCATAGAGGACCGTTAATTTTTTTTAAAACTCTCACAGCACGGCTAAATTTTATAAAGAAATAAAATTTCTTGGGCATTTGGAAATTAGTTTCTAAAGAATAGTTTAAAAAGATGTTTGTTAAGTCGTAAGTTTTAACGTTTTTAATTGAATATAACGTACCTGGTTAGCCTTAATTCCAGCGTAGATAAGGTCAAGACCTTTTTGGATTTCAGCTGATACCGGTGGTGGGGTTGGGAGGTGGTCACTCTTGACTCTGAAACCGAGCTCGTCAGCGGTGTACTCGACGACGATGAGTTCTCCGTTAGGGGCGGTGTAGGAGTAAGAACCTTGTTGTACCAGAGCGTCTTGGTTTTCGCCAACTGATTTCAGGTAACCTTGTTCCTCGGCCTGAATGTTGTTTCCGGTTTCATATCTATAAATAATAATTATAAATTTGAATAAGAATGTACTTAATCAAAATTTCGAATTTAAAACGGGACCATTAATTTGGTTATCATGTTTATCTTATACTATTTTTTCCGTTGTTTTGCATGAATGATATATTGTACATACATATATGTCAAACTAGTTAATAAAATCTGTTGTATAATAAATAATTCTTAATAATTATTTACAGCTTCTTAAAGTTAACTTAATTTAATTGATTTTTAAATAATCTTATCGCGATGGTAAGAGTTTTAGTGTCTGTCATATATCGTTCAAAAAGCGATCGATTTGATTTGTTTCACGTGTGTTTCAATGAATGAATGTTATGTATGGATAATTACATTTTATGAGTTTACAAACTGTAGTAACATTACGCAAAAGATTCTATATTTAATAAGTTAACAAACACTTTTATAATTATACTAACTTGCCAATTGCACTGGTCCATTTTATTACACTACAACTAATTTGTTAAAAATGTTTACTACCATAGATGAATATTAAACTCTTTCAAAATGATAATATAGATGATTAAAGTTCAATTCCATTTTATCAATCTCAATTAATTTTCTTTTTAGTTATACTCACGATGTCTTGTAGCTTCCATCAGTCCCTTGTTCCTTATCGAAACGGATGATGGGGATGTAGGTTGAGGTTTCCAACTCCACTTTAGGTCTGAAGTCTTCGATCGGCTTTGCTTGATTAAATTCTTGCTGTCTGTACTCCGCTTGGTTGTAGTAGTTCTGCTCAGCTGCCACCTGATCTGACTGCTGGGCTTCAGGCCTCAAGGAAAGTCTCCTTTGTGGGAGGGCTGCCGTAAGGGCCAGCACTGCGGATAATGTTACCTGTAATACAAATACAAGAAAAACTAAAGTAATCGCACATTAAAGTTGAAATTAAATTTATTATTCGTAACATTTAAATTTAATAAATTTTAATCTATAACTAGCTTCCGTTAAGTAAACTAAAACTAAAAAATATTGAAATGTAAAGCTATAAAGTGTAAAGTTCTCCGTCTAACTATCACAGTTTTATAAGAATGTATGTACTCCGGTAATATTTCTGCTTTAATGATAAGGAAGAATTTAATCATATCCATAATGATGTAAGATAAGATGGGGCGTATACAATGGGCTCCATAATTACGTAATAGCCACACTCGACAGGCGGCTTGGTCGAAAGTGGGCTCCGGTGAAACATGTATCGACACTTGCACATCCCAAGGTGCATTGTTTCCATTGAAGTCTTCGCCTTCTCAGCCACGCTTTGTTAGCATTGTAAACGTCCGTAAAACATTGTCTCGCTTTTACGTAACTAGGGTCATTTCTCTTTCAAAACGCCGTATCATTCGGCACGGCCTTCAGTATCAACGATTGACCTCATTAATATTTTTTTTTGGCAGACGATGACATATGCTTACGTAAAATTTTAACTATTATCGCGTTACAATTAAATAGAAATTAAACTTTTTTCATACTTACGTATGTTTATAATCGCGTTGTTATAACTACCGGCGATTCTAGTTAACGCTTCAATTGCGAGCTCTCGTTCAAAACGGACTTAAATTTGCCGATCTAATACTTAATACTCTTACGCACTCAGTATTATGTACGAGTTACACCAACTCTCTATTAAACTCGACTATTAAATAACACCTAAATACGTAGACGGTGCTTTAATAATCAGACCAGAAAAACGACACATATACAGATACATAGGATACATAGGGAGCTACTTTGCTATATTTATTTTATATCAATGTATTTACAAAATCTACAATATAATTTTTAACAAGCTTTATTATATTATTCAATGAAAATATATTAGTTTTAATGGAGTTTAAACTTAACCGAACTGAAATGTAAAGATTGGCAATTATAAGAACTAAGACGCTTTATATGATAAAAATTTTCAAGGAATGAAAACTTAACAAAAATAAAAGGAAAATTTAAGTTAAATTTTTTCGTCTTAAAAATAAGAGAATTAAATAATCGTCGGGCGTTTACTAAAGTTTTATGTTAACCTTTATTAATGTTTAATTCCGACTAATGTAAAATGAAAAGCAAGGAAAATATTGTTTGGATTTTATATTAACACTAAGTGAATAACACTAATAAAGGCAAATGATTAAAGTTAGAGCTTTTAAGCGTATCACTTGTTAGCGAATTTTAAAAACGTTTGAGGTCAAACAAATTGTGACCTAGAAAGTAATATTGCGCAATTCGCCAACAAGATGAACAAGACAGTTTGTGTAACACAACGTTTTTAAAAGTAGGTAATGTACAACAGAAGATGTATTGGTCTAGACCGTTCAATTAGAACAAATCATTTATAACTGGTATACCTAGAAAACTGAAACTTTAATTATTTCGTAACGTAATAACAATTGCATAATTTACTACTAAGAATAGGTGATCAATTTTTCTAAATAAAAAACTACTATCGCTATATGCAGATGTTGATTAATATGTTCTAATAATGAAGCAAGCCGATGCACGACTGGATATACTATGTCAAAGTTCAACAACCGTGCCTCTACGAGTTTGCATCTCGTAAGAGATGATTGCGGAAATCCACAAATATTAAATCAAGGTTTCGTCTTCAACTAATCATAAATCTATTGATTATAAACTCTCCTAACATTTTTCGAACACTACAGCAAAGTAAACATTGGTCGAAATCTTTAATGACAACAAGCCTATGCCCTAATTTTTAATAATCAGGAACTATGGATATAAAGAAGCCTTTGAACTTACCAGTACTTTCATTGTTATTTTTTTTTTTTGATAATGCGTGCAGCCGTGAAACACGTGAAGTCTCCTCGGAACTGTGTCACAGTGGTAGTTATACGCTCACTTATATACTTCACCCCTGCCACTTACTCGGTCTCTGCCATGAGCCATCACACTTTCATACCCGATTCGTAGATGCTATGTACTGGTTTAACGGTAAGAGATGATCATTTTTTTAATACTATGAACACATGTTAAATTATATTACCATAGCAGATAACGAGACTTATAACGTACCCTTTATTAGCTGTATCTAATTCCAATCTTCATACCTTAGTATTTACGCAAGGCTGTGACTTTTGCGGAGGTCGTAATCTACGACATCTTCGGCGCTGCATTTAGATTCCAACTCCATTAATATGTCAACATTCTGATTTTACGATGAATTTACTTATTACAAGTTGAGTAATTGTAAAAATATATCCTGTAAATTTTGATTCTCTTCATATTTTTGATATATTCGTCAGTTTTATAAAAAACCGTTACCCATAGCAAATCTGTATGAATGTTGTAAACTTAACTTATATAAGGAATGGGCGTTGTTTCTTCTTAGCACTAAAGTAACATGTTAGTATTAGTTATCGCTCTAGCTTGTGTAACAATAGTCTGTCTTGAAAAGGGTGCTTTGGTACACTTGACTGACGTCCATGGACAGCCTTGATACAAACTAGCGTTTAGTTAATCTATTTGATACGCGATGTTAATAGTTTACTTTTTATTACATCGTAATGAACAAGTTAAACCATAACAAAGTAATAAAACTGTTACTTAAAAAAGTTGCCTGAAATCTACTTTTGTATTAGTAGTTTTTATGAATCAATTTTTAACACGCTATTACATGATGAGTGCTTACAAAACTTTTTTTAGCAATGTAGTACTTAATATTATATAACATCTTAGTCATACAAGAAATATCGATGACCATAAGAAAACGATAGAATTATTTTCGATTATCGTTCTATTGAAGTTATTGAATTTTATATATTTTTTTGTAATATTTATTCATAATTAGTTAGTAAATAATATACTTACAGCTTTATATGTACTTTTTATAATATTTCGGTATATTATAACTTCGTCAGGTGTGATTAAATTCTTGGAAAATTTCGGTAACTTTCTTTTTACAGCTGATTGCAGTGATGTTAATCATATTGGAAATTAAAATATTGGTTATGATTTAATAAATATTCTGTTAATAGCTTCTCGAGTACTGCGAAAGAATTTCGCATGTCCTTGACACAATTTGTCTACGCCAAATAAAGCACATACTATTATTACGATATCCCAGCATAGCATTAAGACTACGTAGAATTTTCCATTGATTAAAAAAAATCAAGTTTACAGTAAAATACTTCAACAAAAATATCTGTTGCCAAGGAAAAGTTACGTAAATCGCCTCCATCCATAAGATTTTTGTCTTAATTTTGTCTTACTCACTTATTTAGTCTCATATCTGAATAAAAGTTCCAAAAAATTCATCTGCTACTATTTTTTGCATTCCTAAATAATAATGTTACTATATAATATAATTGTAAATTAGAAACAAAACACTTTATGTATATGCCTTTTTTTATAATGAAATTCTTATGTATTTCCTACTTAAATGTCAAAAGAACACTTGCTATAAATTTTTTTGCCTCATAGTTAAATTTGGATAATTTATTTAAATTAAATAAATGTAAGAAGTTAACATGTTTAAGTGGACTCGTCCCTGATGAATATTTTAATTCAAACTACAAGTTTTGGAGGGTGTTAGGAATTAAAGAGAATAGAAGTATGTTATTTTTACCTACGAAAATGTGTAACCTTTAGTCCAATCTTTCGTAATGTTAAGTGAAATCGGGATCAAATATTTGCTAGTTCCGTTTGTTCAGCCAAAGTACCAAAATATTACGGGCAAGCTCACTTGTACCCTTATATGTTTAGACAAGGAGCATAACAACGTTTTTGTGGCAATAGATTGCCATGTGTATAGTACCTAGTCACACGGTTTTGAATAACCCTAAAAATACAAAAACTTTACCACAGGTGACCCTGGAATCAAACAAGGATGTTAAAATTCTTACTTTTAAAATAATATATGAAAATTGTGAATTTTATTAATACATGTTCAAATTCTTTCTGTACGTTTACATAGTAGTAAAGATCGATAGATATTTATGTTTTAATGACATTGTAATCGTTGTAAATTAAATAAATAAATAATAAAGTAGAATAACAATTTCGTGAAAATCTCGAAAAAAGGTTTACATGGCAAATTATTAAATTTTACGACGCTTTGTATATTAAATAAGGATATTGCGAAATATGAATAAATAAATTTTTAAATGACGATGAAGTTTTTATGGTTGCAATGCTAGCGATATTGGTGGTGTGGCTACTTTGCAAAAGGTCGCCATTTAACTGCCAATATGACGTTTACTTTGTCGTTTCAACTTTCGTCACATGTGAGAGAAAAGTAAAATAATGAACGTTATGTTTATACGAAATAAAAACCCGTTTGACTTTGACTACAAATCCAAGCGACGAAGAATGAAAAAAAAATTATATTTGTGTCAAAACTAACGAGATATTACTCATGTTTGTAACCATTAATTAACTCTTTTCTAAATATATCTAGACTCAAATTGTGCACAAAAACATTAAAACCCGTAGAAGATGAAAAAGCACGTGTCTGTGAACTGAAATTTATGATTCATAATAACTTAGTACGAATTTATAAATTTCTTATAATGCTTAATATCTTATATAAATATATATGAAAACTTGATTATTTGAAGTATAATCAATCTCTCTCTGCATTGTAATCAATAATTAGTTAAAAGTATATAATTATTGTAATCGTTACCATTAAATAATCATTCATGTAGTAATTCGACATCGTCTTGAGGTGATAAGAGAAATTTAAATATGAATGTAATATTTTTAGCATTTTGAAGTGATTACTTCAGTAAGAATGCAGTGTTGCTTAAACCTGGCATTGCCAACCTACGTACGTCCTACTCCGTTTCTAATCGAATATATTCATACGAAGATTTAACATTATTTTCTTTTCTTCAAGGTTAAATATACGATATAATACGGATGCAATTTCATACATCATAAACTATTTACCGTAGCTTGATTAGAAAGCGCTATTAGGGAGATATTTGGACAATTGTATAAACTTTACCGATATATTTTTTTCTTCGTTGATAATTTAGAACCAAAAATTAGGAATGTTGACCAAGGAGGTTTTTATATTTTGCATAGAATTATAGGGCTTTCCTATTTACTCATATTTGTTGTACTAATCACAGAAACGTCAGATTTTGTTATATGACATTCCCATACTTTTTAATTTTTATATACAATAATACTATAATCATTTGTGAATTCTTATATTAATCAATAATCCATATTTTAAATAACATCGTGAACATTTAGCATTATTATTTTAACTAGTTATTATTTAAAATATATCCTTCATTAGTTTATTCTTTTTCGTCATTATAAACTTGTCGTCTGGAGCGCCTGAATCCAGGCTAATCTAAATTTATCTTATATCTATATATATTATTAATTGGTTTATTACATTACCGTAGGTTTCTATTTTATTTTATGAGTGAATGGGTTAATTTAATGACAATTTGTATTTATTAAAATTAATAACCTACAAATGGAGTTTCTCAAACTAAAGAAACATTTTATAAGAATGTAATGTAACATGCCGATTTAAGAAATTTAACTGTTTCAATGCATATTTTTGTATATTATTAGAAACTTGCGAACATCATTAAAACAAAACCTACCTGCTGCATGATGCATATAGTGTATTAGTTATTGATTTCGTAATAAAAGTGAAAGGAGAAACACTCGCTCTTCAAATACTGGCGTTGATGACTTGCACTGACCTTGACATTTCAGCACCAGGTATTTTAGAGTAAAGAAGACACGCGGATTGTTAATAACATACTTACACCATTACATGTTTACGAGTAGGTAACTAGAGTAAAAGTATTTGTTTTAAAGAGTTGTTAGTTCTTATTTAATTTTCTAGGGTTGGTAGCGCAATACATGAATACATGAATGTTGATTTCATATAAACAATGATTTTTATGAACAGGTAGAAAGTACAATTATAATGTAGTTTCGACCTTCATCGGTCTCATGTTCAAATGACATAAGACTTTCTTAGTATATTTGTCGACTAATATTGCTCCATGTGATTCAAGGGTCAAGAATCCGGAAAACGCTAGTTATTTTAATTAGCTTCTTTATAGGTATAATTTGTACTTAAAAGGCGAACACTACGCCATAAAATCATATTTCCATTTAAAAAAGTTTATAAGTTTTTAGATAATTTACACGCGGACACCTCGCAAAGACCTTTAAAAACCATTATTTTCTTAGAGCATCCCATCGTTAAGCTTTATTATTATTATAATATTAAGTCATTAATAGAACTCGTATATGTTTAACATTTTTGTCTTGTTATAATAAAAAAAACAATCGCTGTATTATTCTTATTAAGCATTATCATAACTAGATATTTTAGTATTCATACACAATAGCTTTATATCGTTTAACATACATTAAAAGTATAATTTTTGACTACGTTAACATTATTATTCTATTCATCATGAAACTAACGCGTGAATCGGAATAATTAAAAAGCTTTTAAAATGGTAAACAATATTTTAAACTAGTTTTCGGAATGTACTACTTAAAGACTTGTAGCGACACATACTAAATATATATATTATTAACTTAATGCGTTAATATTTCTGCTTTTCGACTATTGGACGATCAATATTGGGCATGGGCTTGTTATCGGTCGGTATTTATGTTTTAAAATATTGTTTTTAGTTTCATACAAGTGTTTGCGCGTAACGCAAGCAAAATAAAAGGAAAGATCGAAACCTTGTTTATTATTTATTTTGTAAAATTATGTAATAATAAAATATGTAGTGCATTTTAATTTTATGAATATATGAGAAACAATTGATTTTAAAATATATGACATTAATGTATTGTATGTTTTTACCTTTTAAATGGAGTTATATGACGTTGTCATCGTATAAAAATTAACTACATTCAGTTAACCAAATGGCGTAGACAACAAGAAACTGTCTTTAGTAAGAGGGCTCTGCATCTTAAGACATAATTTGAATTCAAATTCGATTAATAGTTATTGCAAAAATTGTAATAAATTATATTTTATATTTATCAGATCTTATCTTATCTTTTTTATAAATAAAATTTCAATAACATGCGCATCAATCGCATGGAGCATGGAGCGGGTATGCGAGACGGCTGACCTTAATCCATTTGATTATGAATGGAAGGTAACATGCTATTTTAATACATTATAAACTAATCATTAAAATATTGAATGAAGAGTGTTTGACATTATCTAAAAGTTAACATGCAAAATAGAAACCTGCTTCTAAAAATTTTTCCATTGAGACAAACACCAAAATTGGAATTAAAATCATTGAATAATCTTAGTATCCTAAATGATTAACGTTTAGTACAGGTCAGAAAATATATTTCCTTCTTGTTATTTTTGTACACTATATAATACTAACAATGTGTGAAAAAGTTATATAAAATCGTAATTCTCCTTATATTTACTTATTGTTATATATTTTAGCATTACTCAATTTTTATAAATTTGATCTTATTTGTTGTTTCTCCTCCAGGTGCTCTACTACAGAAACATTTAAAATTAATTTCCCTTTAATTGCTGTTACATGTACTAATTAATATTCCAAATCAAGAATGATATTAATAAATTGTAATACTGCTTATTAATGTAAGTCATTACGAATTTACAGATAATGACGATTTAAAGTTAACAGCAATTTTGTATACTAAGAATATAAATATTCATTTATTACAGGCGTTCAATATGTTTATTTCTTCTAATTGTTAAAACGGAAGTCTGTTCTAAAGACATTGAAATATT
>DWHU01001073.1:0-14057 GCA_018247975.1 Parides photinus | reverse complement strand
GAGGTTGATACAGATTAGTACTGAACGTAACTTGAGTATACATATACCTCTATATGGTAAAGGTACTCGCAGATTGAATACCTGGAGCCGTTGAAATCGCTACCTCTTGTGCGCGCCCGCCGCCGCCCGTGCACGTGTCCGCGCCCGCCGGCTTGCATTTGCCCGCTGCTCATAAATTCATAATTAAATAGGGAACCCAGGCTCCGCCTCGTTACCAGCCTCGATTTTATTTAATTCCTCCACCAGCGGGCGCCCCCACGCCCCCCACGCCCCCCGCCCCGGCGCGCCGCACACTTGCTGCGGTCCACTTTCCAGCCAGCGCCGGGCTGAAGCGGGAGGGTGTATACATTTTTACCCAGTTTTGAAGTATCGCGCTGAATGGAAAGTAGTATTTCGACATTTCATCCCGTCGCGAACAACCGGAAGCTCTGCGTCGCGTCGCGTCGCGTCGCTTCGCGTTTACCGGCGACTACATTTTTCGTGAATTTAACTGAAGCAATATTTTTAAATTCTGGATGAACAACTCGCTCGTGCTTGACGTTATTTCTATACAACAAGACTCCGGGTTTTCTACCAAATATAATTCATAAATGGCATAAAACATCAACAGCCCCGTCGTCTCCCCTGCCTGAACTTTGCGTTCTACCACAAGGAAGTATACAAGAGATGGTCCAGCGCGCTGACCCTGGACTGGCCGGGGATGTCTCCTGCCGATAGTAGCTAGTAACGACGGCGACGGCGGTGGGGTTGTCGCGCCAGTTTACATGAGAATTATAATTCAAAATTATTTAATGTATTCGGTTGGGATCACATACGTACAATGTATGGGTAAACCTCAAGTGTAATGAATATTATTTACATTTTTTATCCAAAAAAGAAATATTTGTTACAAATTAAGGATTGCTGTATCCACGTCTGTGTGGAACTGTCTTACAGTACAGTACAGTATTACAAAGGAATTAAAAAATTTTAATTATTGCTTGCATTTATTATAATAATTTTGAGAGTCCTTCACACCGGCCCCGGCCCCGTTAATTCACAAGCTGCGGCACTCAGAAGTGCAGTTAAAACACAATAAACAAATCTGCGTCTCCTCTACTCTATTAATGAACTTTCCAATTAATTCACTTAAAACGAAAGCTTGCGCCGATGCCGGCCGCCCCGCACCGGACGCGCTCGTTTCTTTGTCAGCAAAGTCTAGATTTCAAAGTTAAACAGCGCTCTCGCAAAGTTTCCAGCGGACCTCACTTAACCGGGCGCCTGATTAAGTTCAAGTTAAACTTTATAGTTTGAAGTGTATTAATTAATATGGAAGCTGTTGTTAGGCGCCAGTTGTTTTAAGATGCGCCGAGTTATACGGGGCGGGGTCCGGGGCCGAGGGAACAAAATGGAAACAAATGGAACTAACCGACGGCCGCTCTGGAGCTGTTCGGTATGGATTCGATGCGAAGGAAACGAAGTAGTGCAGCTTAACGTTGAGCTTTGGAGGATATTTCTATTAAGAAGGCTTTTACGAGCCAACATAGTCAGTGAGACAACAATTAAATAATGACAATTATGAATGTTGTGAAATTCTTTAAAAAAAATTATGTGTTTTTATTAAACAAACATAGTTTCGATATGCTTAATGCCAGTCGATATTCTGTTCCAGTCAGCCTAGAAAGAGAGGAATGCCCGGGTAGGTGAGGAGGGTTAAAAATGTATGAAGATAATTAATAGTATAAATACGTACTAAACGCACAAGAATACACATAAATACATAAACACAAACATGCATACGTAAAATACAAAACGATGACTTGTGACAGATGTCTAGATATTATGTTTTCTTACACTGATGTATAACCTTATTCAACTACACAATTTGAAGGTTTGCTTCAGTGGCCGCGTGAGGAACCCTAAAGAAACCTGTGCCCGATACAATTGTGCAAAGTTATAAGTAATACTCTGTTATAGATATAAAGTAAGCGTTAAGGTTTCACGTGCAAAGTACAAGTTTTAATTTTGAATGTAGTTTGATGCGGCGCGGCGCAGTCTGAAGTGGCGCGAGGACATAAACTGTCGAATTTACTGTCATTAAACTTGCACCCGGTGAAATCCCGCTGCTGGCAATGGTTCCGTCGGTCCGACCGATCGCCACACAATTTGCATTCCCATACTCACTAACATGCAGCGACACGCTGCGGACGTCGCTAACACACAACTTATAGGTACTGATATTTAACTTGATTGTATTCACTTTGTCCGAAAACAAAAAAACATTTTGTGATCTTCATTAAAAGCAATAATTTGACTTCTTTCATAATGTCTTCATACTTCTCGTCTGCGGGTTCGGTTAAATAATTACCGTATTCATTTAACGGACCGCTTTCAAAATCATCTTATATGGTTGTATTGCTTAAGTTTTGCTGTGAGTTAATATATGTTTGGAAATTATGGACTCGTTTGCATAACGCTGACACGATACATGCTTTTAAACTTTACTTTGGAGTCGGTATCCTTATACCATGATGTCACAGTTTGTAAAGCGAAGTCTCAAGAAAACGCGGGTTCGATCCCCGCTGAGCTTGTTCTTCCGTTGGAGGAAATATTGTAAGGAAACCGATATGTTCAAACAATATCTTCTGTGTATATATGACGTCCGTTAACCTACTATTTCCGTGTAATGGAGTGTCGAGTTGTAAGCTGGCATAGAACATTCGTAAACTCCCTTCTCTCGACGGAAGCTGCACCCGTCGCATCACTAGTTCCGTGCACCCTTGATGCGTATCCACGGGGAGCTTCAAGTCCTCAGCAGTCGCAGACGTTTGATCGCAGCGTTAGTGCACCATTAGTGCGCGCGTCTGTACTGCTCTCCAGGGAAACGTCCTCCGCGCTCGTCGCTTTAACATCACACCAGACGAAGGTTTTAAATTTACGATTTACCGGAAAAACTGTCGCCGCGGTGCCATTGATCAGCTCGACGTGGCTTCAGCGCTCCGACACTATAAATCAAGTTCGATTTGTGCAGCGCGCACCAGCGGCCGGCAGTCGAATACAATCGGCACATTGTCTTTGGCCGCAATCACTATTTGAACCGCGTTATTGTTAGTTTCATTAAAAATTAAAACTATCTGCTATACGGACTTTCCACGCTAACGACTGCATTAAGATTGCTACAACTCTGTTTCGCTGCCGTGGCGCGTGTGCACTGACAAGTGATTGACCAGTACGTGCCACCTACGTGCTGAGACGTGGGCACTGAAAGTGTGAAAGCTCCACAAGCTCGGAAGTCATCGCTCAGAGACAGATAGAAAGAGCTGTACTCTCTCTCACCGTTTCTTTGGTGGATTCCAAGGAATTTTCAGATAAAGATTTCAGAGAACCAAAGTTACAATGCAATCGGCTGGACATGTCTGTGGCAGAAGTGACCAGCGTCGGAGTGGAGAGATCGCTTTCGAGCAAATGTAGCACGGGGCGATTGCTGAGCAGGCGGCTGCTGCTATTGGCAGCTGCATGCTAATACATGTAGATCGGGCTAAATGGTGTCCTTTGAGAGACGACAAACCCTCAGTCCAGCGGCGGACTGTTGATGACTGCTGTCCGCGTAGCTCTCATTCAAGGAACGACACTTAGCTCGATCTCTCTCTAAACACATTTAGTTTTGGTTAACATCATTCGTCGATCCTTGCTGTACCAGGTCAGAAAGCGTACCAACAATCTCCATCTCATACGTCGACAAATTTACAAAAGGACGCGGTATATAGCTCTCATACAGCAGCTTAGTTGAATTAAATCTTTTTACTTATCTTGTAGCTACTGCAGCTTTTATTTAACTTCTAAACAGTAGCTTCTAGAGTTACTAAGGTACCGAAACATGACGTCTAATATCTTGAAGCGTAGAATGCAATGTGGTGCTGAAGCAATAACATTACTACCAGCAGCACACTGCGATGGCGGCCGCGGAGCCTCCCCGCGTGACAAGTGAACAAAATAAAACAGAACTGATTATTTAGCTCGTTCTCAAGTTACGCGCGCTTATGTGAAACAAAGTACAAGTCAAACTTCGCTTTTATCTGGGTCAACAAGTTACCCAAATGTCAGCACTTACGAGTTTCGCAACATGTTTTGCTATAATCATTTTATACAATGATTTTTTGTATGAAAATATCAGAAACTATCAATCTGATCGATCGAGTCAGGAATGTGGGCATCCGCGGAACGACTTAAGTCACCGACATAGCCCTGAGGATCGCTGGACTTATAAGTTAAAAAGATAATTTATTGCATTATTATACAGTCATTAATACTTTTGAAGCGCCTGATTCCTGAACTAGGTTTTATAACCTGTAACTTAGGAACCAGCGCCCTCTCCCAAAACAAAAGGTTAACCGCAGTCATGGTTCATAGTTTATTTACTTAATTTGACCTCTAGTTAATTACACTAGACCTTAACTTAATGAGATTGTGGATGGTGAAACGCGCTGTGTGGGTGTTATAGCGACAGCTTTCCGTCTATTATTTTCTAAATACATAAAGTGTTTTCGGGAGTTGTTGTAATTGACATTTTTTTTCATAACAGAGTTTCACTCCGCGTGGTATTCCTTGCATCATCACATTATGACCGTTCGCTGCTGAATAAAGTAATCAGTTCCACCCCGCGGCTGCGCGGTGATCGTCGATGTCTCACCGGCATATAACTTTCATTTACGACTGCCTCTGTCCCGGTTATTTTATGTTCCGAATGTTTCGAAGCTTTTGTTCCGTTGTAAAAAGTTACGGCCTCGAAATTTTTATCACCATTTATTTATTTACGCATCTAGTATCCCCTCAACCCTCCAGCGAGACATCCGTTTCGACAACTTGCTGTTAATTGATGTATCTGTTCAATCCTTTTCAATATTAATAACCGCTTCGTTATTGGAATTTTCATTAATTATTTTACAATTTCCTGAAAAACAAACATCAAAAATAAAATTAACGTTAAAAATTTAATGAAAATAAAATATTAAATGTACCATTTAAGTGTGCACTGAATGCTTGTTGGTACAGCGCTGTATTTTGATACAACACTATCACCAGTGTAATAGCTTGTCCTGTGTTATGAATGTTTTTGTACATTGTTAAAATAACGGCAGTGTATTTCCGACCCGCCCGACTACCATTCTCCTATATATTGTAACTTTACTGCCACAAAACTTCGCTTATTCCGGCCAGAATATTGCAGATGATTATGTTCCACCACCCTTGTTGTTTAAAACTATATATTGTATAATTGCAATATATAGTATCTTTTTATTATGTTCGCTCTATACTGCCCTTTTATTCATATCTATCGTCTCCGTCCAAAGGTTGTCTGGCTGAGGAGAGCGTCGCGAACGATGCGACCCACTTTTGTACTACGTTGCATAAATTGTTTAACTTTTATTTATCATATTTTGTTTCGCTGAGTTGATATTATTATGATGTATAAGAAAGTGTAAATGTAAATAAATAAATCAATATGAAATAAAGCAAGTGACGGTGTAGGTGTGTGCGTGTGTGCGTGTGTGCGTGTGTAGGTGTGTGTGCGGGCGCGGGTACAGTACTGATTATGCAAACGCATGCGCGCGCGCAGCTTTTGCATGCGGAGCCGGCGCGGCGCGCAGTGTGTCGGCGGCCGTCTGCCGGGCGCCCGCGCCCCCGCTCGCGAGCTCGCCAAAACCAGACCCATGCGGTGTTACACGGTGTTCATGACCACGGCGCTCGCCCAGCGCTGGACGGACGCCTCGCTCAAAAGTTCTCCGCTCGGATGTAGTACCGTGCAAGTGAATGCAACACAAGTGCAATGAATTGTTTAGGAGCGTGCGGTTTGTTAATTGATTTGTTACCGGCGCGGGCCGCGGCTGATGTTTATACTTTTTACACAGTGCGCGATCGGATGTCTGTCGCGGTGCAGCGGTGCAGCGGTGCAGCGATGCAGCGGTGCAGCGGAGCACGCCCGACCCGAGTGCTCAGGATGGATTTCAAATGAGCTCGCATTCTCATATTTAAATCGAAACTGTACACGAGCGGTGCGGTCCCGCCGTGCTATATTTTCATAATAAACCTGCTCAAATTATAAACTATTTTAATATACATAAGCTACCCGTCCAGCGGGACGGCAACCCAGTCGAAGCTGTCGATACTTTCATGTTTAACCTTTACTCCGTATAAATTACGGTTAACCAAACCTGAACCAATATTGAATAACGATTATCATTATTACTCTTAGTGCTGTACGTAGTCAGTCGCTGTTGTCTTTAGACACATATATTGACTTTCAGCTTTGACGTTTCTGTGATCTCTGCGTCGAATGGTATCTTTCGTCGTTACTTTTGCACATTGAGTAGGATATTCATACATTAATTCTAATAATATAAGTAGCTTAACCGTTGAATACGCCACTTTCTGTCTGTACGAATATGTAACAAATATTGCGCAAACGTTCGCGGGTTTTAAGTGAGTACTTAATGTAAGCAAAAAGTCACATGGATTTTTTTATACTTTATAGACTAGCGCTTGGTCACGATCCCTTCCCACCTGATGGTAAGTGTTGATAAAGATAGATTAACATAGATTATATTACTTCATATTAGATAACTGCTTATGTCCAATCTGCTTACTTAAGTTTGTCGGAGAAGATTAAGTAGGTATATTTATTATGTTCTCATTTAGAGTATCTCGCGTGCTCTATTTTTTGTAAATGGAGCAGTACATAGTATCGCCGCCACGTGGCGCGGACCCGTCGATGTAGTGCGGAGGTCACGTTACCTTGGCAGCCAACAATGGGTGGTGTCGTGGTGTCATGGTGTCGTGGTGTCGGTGGTCCGGGAGCCGAGTCACGGCCGGTGCGGAGGTCGAGCCGGATGCAGCGCCGCAGCCATTGTTTAGCTAACATTTACAATAGGACAGGTTCTGTCCGCGCGTTTCATCGCTTGTTGCTGGTCAACCAGTTTGAGATCTAACGCAGTTTTTCATCAAAACGTAAAAATATTATCCGTCCAGCTGGCTGCGGGATTAAAGATACGATCTATTAGTGGTCTCATGACGCTTCTCGATTTACTATTGAATTAAATAAAAGTTGACTGTGACTCACGGAGCGCGCGCTTCCGGTGCGGCCGGCGCAGTGCGGCGACTGTTGGCGAGGTTATACAATAGATATACGAGATGTGGCGGGGCCTGGCGCGGAGGAGGACGTCCAGTCCGCGGAATTAAAAAAGAATAGAGGGAGAGAAAGGCATTAGAGTCCAATGATACTACGGCTATGTTAAAAAAACTCGTCTCATGAGCATTTAGTTCTCAAAAGTTCCAGGTAGAGCCCAAAAATTTTACGAGAGACTCAACGAAAGTTTGCTTCGGTGTGACGAAAATGTATATGCTTCCAATAGCGAAGAACTAAATCATGTACTTGATCTTACCTAACAATGTAGGCAGATATTATTTTAAGAAGCTCAGCGACTGTTACTTGTGAAAACATAGAAATATGGTGGAAAAGCTGCAAGGGTCTCCACTTAAATCGACAAAATTTTTAAAATGGTCTATTAGAAAAGTCTGCAAACTTGTGATTTAATTTTTACTTTTTTTCAAAGCGAAATGTAATATTTGCAAATTACTACTTTTCGTCAGTAACGAACTCTGCGCTGGTTTTTACGTAAACTGTCTTTAACATGTTGCTCGTTGAGGCACGAGACCGAAACCTTTTAAAGGATTATTTAAAACTTGAATGTAAATGAACAAAAAAAAGTTCGATTCGATTTAATATTATTTTCTTGTGAGTTGTGATAGTGACACACTTAGATGATAATGTACGACGGTTACATTTTTTAATCTACTTTTTGACTGTATGAATTATTTCTAAATTGCGATACATTAGTCCGGGCCTTTTTCTAAATCGCGGTCCCGACGTGAGCGATCGCCGCCATCAGTTCTCCCGCGCGTACAAAACAACGGCGCCGGTGCTGTCCCGCACTACCCCACTATTGCACGATGTATTAAATAGTCCTAAAATCATGAAAGTGGTGTAAGAAATAAATTATATTATAGTATCCTCTAATATATAGTCTGGCTTAGATAAAGCAACAGTCGTACGTAATAATCACGTGTTACTCAAATAAGCCGCCTGCATTTCATCGTACAGTTAGTACCGGTGCGGTATGACACACGTTAGTTCGCGGGGTCCTCCCCTCCGGCGCTATGAACCCGGGACCGCCTCGCCGGGCGCGGCAGCCGGCGCCGCGTCTCCAATATCGACAGATTTATTTCCGTTTCAAAGGAAGCCGGCTCCGTCTCTTTCCGCGAACAATCTATTTTCACTTCGGGCTCCATTGGAAATTCAGCTCCCGACTGTTGTGAAACGGACTCCGCCTTATGCGCTCTTATTGAAATATTAAGGCCTTACTCACTCATTGGTTATATAGTCACGCAGGACAGGGGTTCAAGTTAAAACATGTATTAACAGATTTAACTAATAACAACTTTGTCTTAATGCGCGGGACGTCACCGGCGTAGGGATGTATGTGTGCCGTGTCTCTACGTCTGTCGAAGTGGCGACGGTTGTATTGAACAATGCAATTCTTGAGCACTCTCCTAAATGCTTTCGGTGAGTCACCGAATAATACTAGCTACCTTACGTTAGTGACCCAGGATATTCAGTTTTGCACTAATCAGCTCCTAATCTCTGTCTACCATCATGACACTTTTCCATAGAACATTTTCCATCGAGTTAAGCTCTGCCATAGTTGTCGACGACCGGATCTGGTATTTGTGCAGGGTCAAAAGCTGTCCCGGTGTGAAGTACCGTCCTACTCCGGCAAGGACTGGTGTCCCCGCACTCTGATGAGCAAGTCTTGGCACTCGGTATCAGTTGACCAGTTTTCATGGAAAGCGTAATGATACATTTATAAACAGATTTGTAACTTTGCTTCTAAATGAAACAACGTTTACAGCAACGCCACACAACGCGCGCCGCTCACACAATTGCCGCTCGTTTTTTTTCATCCTCCACTCGGTTTAATGAAGAAGACAACACTTGTCGGCTGCCATTTTATTTCTTTCCCTTCTTTTACTCCAACGTTTAGTACGTTAAAAACGTACGTACGTACGTAACGTTTAATTGTAATGTGTTGATTTGTAAAATGACTATTATACGACTGGCGGATAAAGTAATTTTACAGTTGAGGGGTCAGTTTTCGGATTCGTCTAGAATCTAAATGGATACTTCGGCAGTTTACTACTGCTACTTTGAAATAGCGTTGAATCTTAATCATATTCGGGTGAATATGGTGTGTCCCAGCAGCTCATATTGATGCCACTTGTGTCAATCGCATATCTCGTCGCTTCTTTATTTCACTGGGAGCCGGTGGCGCCGGCACAGCGAATATATTATTTATGCAGATCGAGAATGAAAGGGTTAAATATAACGTGATTAATAATATCAGTGTAATATATTAACTATTGAAATGCGATGTGTGATAAATAAACTGTAAGATTCTGGACTTTTATTGAAGTGAGAAGTCGAAACGAATGTAGTCGCGCGGAGTGCAGCGTGTGCAGCGTGTGCAGCGTGTGCAACGTGTGCAACGTTGTGCAGTAAACAAGATGTATTTGTCGCGTCGCAATTGCCAATTAGTCCCGTCGGCTCAGCGGCCCCGGGCGACTGCCGGCGCAACAATATACACCTAATTGCAACCGGTTCAAGTTTCGTTGTCGCGCGATCGTCCCGACACAGTGGCACCCGTTACTTACATCCAACTTTGTCATGGTAAAGTTAAAAATATTATACTGCTAATTAGATGAAGCCGCTTAGGCAAGCCGCACTCTTAGCTGTCCCTGTTGGATTCATTGAATTTCTACCGTCGCTGGGAATGTTAACGTTACAGTTTTAGCACTAATCGTTAATATAGCTTACCGCCAATAAGCGACAGAATGCAAGCGAACAATGCAATCCATTAGCAAAGTGTATTAACATCTGCAAAAACAATTAATCTTTTTCTTTTTATTAATGGTCAGGTTTACATCGTTGATAACTTTCTGTATATTTGCGAGGTGTTGCATTGAGACGAGACGTCCCCTCCGCAATAATCCTGCAAATATTTATGAGCAAATCCGTACTTCGAGGATCGTTCGCTCTATTTGTTTTGAAAAAGCTTTTGCAATGACGCATTTCCTGTTCCCTGCCCGTGGCTATATTTGCGGCGCGTGGGCGAACTTGCAAAGACTTTGAGCCTATTTACGAGGCGCGGCAAAACAAGCAGCGCCTTCCGCCCGCTCAGCCATTTGCCGCATCAGGGTTACAGTTTTGGAGCAGCATTAAGTCACTAGATATATGTACCTATGCATACTCGTACATGTAAGCTATAATACTAAAGCTTATTAATTCGACTTCCTTGTTAAGCTCGTTTTTTGAAGAGAATCATATCTCGATATCGTAAATGATTGCATTGTTTTCGTATACTCATACCTGAGGACGGTTAGATAACAAACAGTGTTTCTTATATATCATTACAAAGTATTAACTAAATAGATTTTACTAAAAGTTGTTTCGGACACTGTGTGCGAACATATCAAGTATAAATTCGTTATACTCGTGAGGACTACCATTTGCCGACCGCAAGGATCAGGTCGTTCTAATTAAAGCTCTCCTCTCGTCTGATCCCGTCCGCGCCCAAAAGGAACGAGTCGCCGCGACCCGCGCCGCACCACCTAAGCTCCGTGCATTCCATGAAAGTCTAGACATCTTAAATACATAACAATATCAAATTCTTAGTGTAAATCAGAGCTTCCCACATTTTTTTCTCGTATATCACTTTAAATAATTAGCTGGTGCCGGTGGATCTCCGCAGCTACATTTCCTCCGTATTCCTGAGTTGTTACTAGTGACAGTCGCTATGGTTGCTAAAACATTATGTCTACGTTGACAAGTGATGTTAAGCCAACGTAGACCCAAGTCTAGTGTCCGGTAGATCCCTGGCGTCCACCTGGACCACTTTAGGAACTTGACGTATAGACTAATATAATATTGTCTAAATAATTTTGTTATTATTCCCGGGTCCTATTTTTGTATCACATATATTAATCTCATTCAAAAGGGGGAGGATACAATATTAACTTGTTTGTTTGTTTGTTTGAAACGTGTGAAAGACTTAACTGATTTTGATAAAGCTTCTAACTTGTTAACACGGCAGTACTCTCGGCTTACTCGAAAAGTTTGTTTAGACGTTTGAAGATAATTATCGTCATTAATTTCATTTCTGTCGGGTATACGAGATATATCATTGAGGTATGGCTTGATACTTAACAGAGATGTATTGTTGGAAAAGTATTCTTTGGTTAGTCTCGACTATCCTTCACATTGAAGATTGCATACCGTCAAGATGAGAAAAGTATTTCGGCCACGTGTTCAGCAGTCACGATGGGTACGAACCGCTTTAATTCATATTGATGAACAAAGTCGCTGGTAAAAGGAAAGCTCAACAGGAGGGGATCGGGATATTGAGTGCCAACCATACAAGCGCCAGTCATACAAGATCAAACAGAAAAAACTAACAAAATAAATAAAGTAACACAAGTGTCAGTGTGAGCTCCGTCAGGCGGAGGATCAGGAACAAACGCTTAGAGAGAAAGTTAGGACGTATTTAATAATATATACGCGTTGTTGGCGGCCTTCCAAAGCTCAGCCGGGGTGTGGATCCAAAAGCTCTCGCGAGGGCTGAACACTCGCGATTATTTGTATCTATTTTATAACCGTAGGAAACAAATATATAGACAAAAGAATGTGACATTTAATTGTTCCGCCTAGGTATCTTTAAGAGAAGAGTTTATTAACAAAGTCTACATCGCCGCTTACCACCGGGTGGGATTGTAGTCAGGTGCCAGTCTAGATAACTAAAAAAATCAGTTAGCAACTTTGGTAATAGAAATCTATATTTACTAAGGCACAGTAAAACTATTTAATTGACTACGAAATATTATACATATAGTTATAATACATTTATAACAGTTAAAGAGAATGTAAACTACAAGAGAAAGTCTTAGAACTCATTAATAATAACTCTCGCATATCTGACGGTGATGTGAATGATGGCGAATTATAGACGCAGGTTATGAACCTGAGACCTCGCTAATTATTAAATATTACGGCGTCTTATAGACGACAAGTTATTTTCGTACCTAAACCATGATTCACCACGCATACCCACGATACGAACGGAATTTTAAACTTTTTTTTTTTATTTTGGACTAACCAATACGATACAAAGCATGTCCTAAGTACAGCACACACAGCACGACAACTTCTTCTTAACGATATTCAAATGAAATAATTCGCAATTGAATTCGTCTCCAGCACGAACCCAGGGGCACAGGGACCTGCATGCTAATGAGCGGACGACGTTAAGTGATGCGCTTGCGCCGGCACCTTCGTTAACATTTGGTCACTGTACAAATTTTTACTTTGTCACTACATTAGATGTGATTTGAATTGATCTTAAAGTACCATTATTCGGGTATCCACTAATGTCACTCGTAGGAGATTAATTAAGTGGCTCTCTTGTGACTCACTCCTATTAACAATTATTTAGATCTTTTTGGAAGTAAATTTTTAATTTGATCCTTAGTGACTTAAACTTTAACAAAATTTTCGTATTCAAGTTTCAAAGCATAAGTCATTAATTAAAAAAATGTTTCGTACTGATGTGAGCGTGCGGAGTAACTAACGCCGTCTCTTCAAGTTATGCTCATTTAAATAAAAGGTCCATAACCACCTTCCGATGTTGGAACCGGTTCGAAGTTCAATCTTGAAATATTTTAAGTGCAATAAACGGCAACACGCCGCGCCGATCTTGTTTTAGCTCACAATTATCTTATGACTAGAGAATGGATAATAGACGAAATGTTTCAAATAATAGTAACGCTGCAACGTACACACGTAAGCAAAAATTGTGTAAGCAAATTACGAAATTGTCATAAAATGGATTCAATTGTTGTAAGCACTGAAACGCAAACTAGGTACATGTCCAATATTAACAAAATTGTGTAAATATCAGTGAACATTGCCGACTTCAGCATTTCGACCTTGCAACGTGTCTTGCAAGTCTCCAATGTACTAAATGTTTTAGTATCATTAAATGTATCGCAGAAATGTTTGATTAGTTCGTCTACTTTTATCATAAAATATCCAGCATAAGCGGATACATCCTTAATTCGACAGATTTGCAGTGTTGGTAGTGTTGACGACACAACACGAGGTTATCAAAACCAAACCCGTGGAGTCGTCAATATTTGTCACAATGTCGAAGAAAGACGATAAAATCATCTTTTTTTCCTCACAGAGCACTTGCAAATTGCACCTGTTTCCGGCGCACCGCCTGCAGCTATATTCCTGTCATATTTTAACTCAACAATAAATGTGAAGATTAGATCTAAATTACATCTCCGTTAATCTTCCCGCGGATCCTTGGGGATCCCTCTGGACCACTTTAGGAATTAAGGGATTAAAACTTCTACAGGTTGGATTTGAGGTTGTCACGTCGGTCCAATTTCGGATATCAATTCTTTAGATAGCTTATCAGAAATCCATCTTAGTGCCAATAATTAAAAGTTTGTCATAATTTCAGTGTACGTATGTAATATATAACGCAGTGAGAGTTGAACATAAACGATGAATTTTAACAAACAAATGAATTAGGACACTAACAAGTGTATAGAAACATTATAGTGTTATTAGTGTGTGTGTGCGCGTGTGTCAAGATGCATCTGCAAACGGACCTGCCGTGCGACATCGCGCGCAGGAGCTGCGATGGAGAGAAGATACAGATATCGCAGGAGGCCGAGATGCTGTACTACGAGCTGATACGCGCCCTGGAGGAGGAGGAGAAGGTGACGTATCGTTGGAAGACAGGTTGAGATGGCCGGACAGGGAGGCTACTTGATTGCAATATATAGTAAATGTTTCCTCACAACATTGCTCGCTGCATGCGATGATTGTACATCTCTATCACACTATAGAAACCATACAATCGGTTCTTCAGTGTAATTTATAATGTAATTATAAATATATA
>DWHU01001072.1:0-14063 GCA_018247975.1 Parides photinus | reverse complement strand
AAGTGTTTCACTGCACCGTTATAAACCGTCCGTAGTCCGAGATAGTCGTCTCTCTGGTTATTCGTGTGACATTTATTTAATATGAAACCTAAATCAGGCTTGACAAGATTCCATAACTGCAACATTCTTCGGGATGGAAAAATAATCAAAGAAGATTTATGGGTACGTGATGGAAAAATAGTAAACCCTGAAAAAGTTTTTTATGTTGAACAAAATGAGGCAGACGACACTATAAATTGTAATAATTTACTTATTGCCCCAGGTTTCATTGACCTACAAATAAATGGTAAGTAAAAGTTACTTTACGTAGATGTTTTTTATACACGTGAAATAAATTTTGTCATTAACTAGATCCAATTTTTTATTACCATTTAAAAAATGTTCCTCAATAACTACAATGTTCCCATAAATTCAATTAATCATGCTTATATTGATGGGTAAATATTGTTATTAGGTGGATGGGGAATTGATTTTTCGTTTAATACTTTAAATGTTGAAGAAGGGGTCTATAAAGTGGCAAAAGAACTTTTAGCTCATGGAGTTACTTCATTTTGTCCAACTATGGTGACATCAGATAAAGAGAAATATGCATCAATTCTTCCTAGAATAAAAAAAACTCAAGGTGGTAAACATGGAGCAACAATACTAGGAGTACACCTTGAAGGACCATTTATAAATTTAGCTAAAAAAGGTGCTCATTCTGGTAACTACATATTGAATCCAGATAAGGCAAGTAAACATCAATTATTATATAAAGTGGACAAGGATATTACTAGGTTTCTGCCTATAATAACCTAATAAAAATCCTGATGTTATAACTGCCATGGTTTTCAAGTAACTGGGACAGTAAACTCTCATATCTAAGAATACACTAAGAATCACATTGCTAATAAACAATCAACACTATAATTTTCCTTTTCTTAATATTCAAGATGTGTGTATACACACTTTTAATTTCATATTATTTGTAGTGAAATACAAAATGTAAACAACAGATATCATATCATGACCTACTTATGTATCTTTCGCTATCATGGTTATTGAACTCTGTACATCTTTACTGCTAACACTAATACACAAATAATATCAATATAACAATTTACTATTTTAAAGCTAAACATAATATTTAAGACACTGAAAAATTCTATGTATGTTTTAAGAAAATCTTATAATTTGTTTTCAACATACAAAACTATAAAAAATGGCTAATTACAATTTTCTTAAACACATCATCATCATCATCATCAGCCTGAAAATGTCCACTGGTGAACATAGGCCTCCCCCAAAGATACATTAAACACATACATTAATGTAACTATGTTAATAGGACATCTTATGATTTATCTAAACATTTATGAGTCATTTTTTAAATAAGAAAAGAATTATAGTTTAGCAGTGTCCTTCTGTTTAACTTGTTTCTAAAACTGACATAAATTGGTGTTGAATATTTCACTCATAACATAAAATCATTGCTCTTTTTTTTATTGACAATTTTATTTTCTTGAATAATCAAATAGTTTTATTGCAGTACCATCACAATTTCATTTCTGTAATAAATAATATAGAAAAATGTTTTGCAGGGATTAGAATCCATCGATGAAGTCTATGGCTCAATAGAAAATGTTATCATTGTTACTCTGGCTCCTGAATTACCTGGAGCTTTGGATGCTATTAAAGGACTTACCAAACTTGGAATCAAAGTAGCACTTGGTCATTCTGCTGCAAATCTAGCTGAGGGAGAAAAAGCTGTTCAATGTGGAGCAAACTTAATCACTCATTTATTTAATGCAATGCTTCCTGTAAGTGCCATTAAATAAGAATGTCTCTAACAATAATCTATAATATACATCTAACTACCACAAACTTGTTTAGTATACTTTGAATACATTATGGTCTCACTATAATATATCAAAAACAAATATATTTGCTAATTTCTTACAACATTGTCCTTGGAAAAACAGATAAATGCCTGCATTGTAACATGGAGGATTAAGGATCACATATGAGGTGACATGCTCAAGTTTGTTTAGTTGAGTTTTTATTCATGGATAAATTTGTACTATATTATAGGTCATCTGATTCTTGATTTTTTTGCTGATCTGAACCTTCATTTTTTTTAGTTTCACCATCGTGACCCTGGACTTGTTGGGCTTCTAGCTTCCTCAACAGAGAACCAAGTGTTCTATGGCATTATATCTGATGGCATTCACACTCACCCTGCAGCACTGAGAATAGCATGCAGGACTAATTCTGAAGGTAAAGTGGAAGTCTAAACCTTTGTGGAAATGTAAAGCATTGTTTAATTGTGTACAAACCTTTACCAACCTTCTAAAATCTTAATATTTATCAAAAACAGGTTGCTCTTCTTAGAAAAGGACAATAAACATGCAAACAAAGCCTATTTTCCTCAATTGTATCTCTTCCATCTCCTTTATGTTTTAGTATAATAATTTTCTTAATTATATTCATCATTACATCATTTATAGTCAGCTTTTTTATAAATGTTGGCAGTGTTAGTTCTGCCAGGTGTATCACTTACCATCAGGTGGACGTCCTGCTCGTCTGGTCGCCTAGAATAATTAAAAAGAATAGTTTCTTTATACAGGTTTAGTTTTGGTTAGCGACGCTGTCCCCGCACAAGGATTGCCTGATGGTACTTACACTATTGGTCCGCAAGCGGTAAACATTGAGAAGGGGCGGGCTTATGTCGCTGGCACTAAAGTACTATGCGGCAGCACTAGTGGTCTCGATGAGTGTATAATTAAATTTAAGGAAGCTAGTAGTGAGTTGTTTTGCAAATCTGTATTCGAAAGATATTTAAATTTTTTTCGTAAGATTAAGTAATTTTTTATGAATAACTTAGATTTTTAACTCTATATTATCAAAGTAATTTGAGACCATTGCTAAACAATGGCCTCTCCAATTTGAACATAACTGATAACACATATTTTGAAAATGAAAAATCTAAAACATAGAAAAATTTACTTTAACCCTGCAAAATTTCGGTCTGCAAAGAGACCAAATCGTTTCTACCAATATCTTGTAACTTAAATGGTTTTATATTTGTTAAAAGTTATGTATCTTTCTGTTCCAGATTGTTCCCTCGAATATGCATTAGAGACTGCCTCATTACATCCAGCTAAAGCTTTAGGTATAGACAAATGTAAAGGCAACTTAAATTTTGACTGTGATGCAGACTTTGTTATTCTGGAACCTAATACACTAAAAGTTATATCAACTTGGATATCTGGTGAATGTGTTTACAAAGCACTTCAATAATTTTGTACTATATATCTAACAGGAATATATTTATATTTTTTTAAGGTTCAGATTGTCTTATCACATACTACTTATAAGTTACTATTGCGTAATTATGGCATCGAATATACATTAAAAAAATTGTACAATGGGCCTTCTTATAGCTTAAAGCTATTTCTCAAAGACTTAAACTTTATGAAAAACTAGAAAATAAGACATGTTTCAAGATATAATCTTGAAAATATCATTCCAGAAATGTTAAAGTATAAATTTGTTAGTCAATATACCTTCTTCTATGAGACAGTAGCCAACAACTTCTCTAGAAAAATAGTATCAATTCCGGAGTCATAGTAGTTTGTTGATGGTAAGGTTTTGTCGTAACTGCCTTCTTAACTACCATCTTCAGATTTAAATTTGGCGTCAACAGCATCACTGTTTCAGCTATTAATATGAATGCCAGATTATTTGAGCGCGCCACACTATCTATGGTCTCATTGTTGCTTACACTAAATGAAATTGAGTTTCAGTGTTAATTCCTCACAGATAAAACCTATATTTTTCTGTTTTAGAGAAACATTTCTTTGGTTTTTTATAACAATTGTCTTTCTGTGTAACCTGTTAAATACTTTCATGTGATTTAATGTCTTCACAAAATTAATGTGATACCTTTACTATAAATATTTTTTTTTATGAACGGGATTTTATTTATCGATTATATGGAAAAAATAAAGTGAAATTAACAGAACCTTAGCTACAATGAACCGATTTACTAATCACTTATCTAAGTATAGGACAAATATTTCGGTCATCTTTAATGACAATAATTGTAATTGCAAGAAAAGGTCAAGTGGCTGCAAATAGTTTTGTGTCGAAATGTTAGTGTATAATGTATTATTCAAGCATACAGTTTATATTATTTAAATTACTTAATGAAGACAAGGTACATAACGATACCACAAGGGCCAAAGGACACACACTTGAACACAGGTCATTCACTCAAAAAACCATTGATTCAAGACCTAATTAAAAAAGGTAGCGTTTAAAAAAAATACTGATACTTAGTGGCATGGAAAATCTTTATTGAAGTAAATATATTTATAAAGTCAGTACAATTTAAGTTCAATAGTTTCCAAAAATATTAAAGTGCAGGTTGCTGATCACCTGGCAATGTTAAATATGATTATTTCTTAATTAAAATACAAGCTAATATTGAGAAAACTGTAATATGTGAATAATAACATGTATATACCTAAATAAAATCATGACAAAAATATATTTTAGGCAGGCTCTGAATTATACTGCTCTGTGCAATTAACCTGGCCACAGTACACGACAGAAAAACACTCGTCCTGCAAAATCACGTGAAAATTCGTAATTGTCTCACAAACATTGTAACAATTGCCATGAATTCTCAAGTAACTGCAGCGGATAATAATAAATTTGGTCAAATTAAGATGTGCAACCAGTTAAGTTTACTTTTCTGTCCACGCGGATGACATAACAAAAGTTACCGTTCGCATACCGTACGACGACGACACGCAATAAAATCAATTCCACTACAGCTTTCTGCATGTTGTGGACAAAAAACATAAAAAACCAGTTGGGCATCTTATTTTATAATAAAAACCAAGTTACAAACTACGCAATGTATATTAATGTATACAATATTACTAAGTTTATGTATGTATATAATGTAAATACGTTTTCATGAAAAACAAAATATAATATCATGGAATATTCAAAGAGCCAAAATATTTGAGATTAACTCTACCTCGTTACATTAACTTCTAAGATCTAGGCACAATGCAGCAGAGACTCCTGTATTGAATAACAATTTTCGTTGACTGTGGGACAAAACACTAATTTGTTCAGTCAACACCACCACACAGGGTTTACTGAAGGCATTATCTAAACTGCGCTCTTGTTACACTATCGAAGTTATCGCACGTCGGATATGTCGGAGGATCGCTAACATAAAACGGTGATGTACGGCTTGTAATGTACGCACGCGAAGGGAAACCTGAGAGGTGAGCAGAATAGAATAATGATTTCAGAGGCCGGCTGAATGTGCTGATGCTGCTGACGCCCTTTGCAACTCGCTCGCGGCAAGACGCCTCCGAGGCAAACCACTACATCTAATAAAAAATTTAACATTTACAATGTTTTCAAATCTTCACGGAGGGTATTGTCTGTTAGATATATGTTCGTGTCTGTAGTCCGGCCGCACCCGCGTGCACGTCTGCGTCGACTACTCTCTAAGTTACAAGTACTTTTAACAGAATTAAATTATTGAGCAATATATATTATTCTTACGAGAATATAATAGACATTTGCTCGGCTGCACCAACTCTACGGAAAAGTTTATGTAATTTATATATATACTTGAGAACCAATGCACACTCCACAAATGTCATTTTCGTATCTTGTAAATAATTAAATAATAGTTAAAATTGTAAATAAAAAAGAAATCTTTGGATCGAAATTAAAATATGCATTCGGAACATGCACCTTCACTCAAATATTACAATAGATTTCAATAATTAAAATCGAAAATTAAAACGAAAAAAACTTAAATGTGTAATAATAACCTAAGAATATACTTAAATCTAATTTGAAAACAAAAGCCATTTTATTGTATACCTAAACGAATACAATAAATCACAAAGAAGAGAAGCAATTTTTATAAAAACAAAGACCATTCTTACATTGCGATCAATGTACACAAAATATACATCATTACTAGCTAGTGCAACTGGTTTTGTATGCGAGGAGGGAAGGCGAGGGAAACGCGAATTTTTTTCCACGTACTCCCTACGCGACTAACTTTCTGGGAAGTATATTAGTATTAGTCCACACATTCTAGTAATACAAATGTACATTTTGTTACCACGATCTGGTTGAGTCAGAGAAATGTATACATTTGGTATGATATGTTTTGTTATTACTGAATAATTTGCAGAATGAAAATGTCTAAATGGCCGCTTCACGAAAAAAATTATGCTTATAGTTATAGAATCAAATCAATTAAAAAATAAGACACTACAATACGTAAATACCAAGAGTTGTATATTAAAATATTTGTACTTTTACTGACTAAAGGAAAAACATTGGCAACTGCTAATAATCCTACAATTGTAAAAAAAAAATAACTTGTATAATGTAGATTGAAAATGGTCATCTCAAATTCGTTCACTCTAGATGTGGAATGCAATTAGAATTCTTTAACAATATTAAAAGGTATAATAATATATTAAATTTTTATAATCAGCTCAACAATGTATATAATCTATAATAATTTAAAAGCCTAGATCCAAACTGTGATATTTATTGCACAAGCACACTTGTGGCTTATAATTCCAACGGGAATAGAGCTCACAACCTCATGTTTAATGTTGTTTAAGAATAGTGGAGACGAACTAAGTGATAGCGAGGTGGGTGATGAGTCGGTTCGTATGATTGTAAATGAACATAAATATGTATTAATAATGGCAACGTCTTGCTAATCCCTCAGTTACTTTTATATATTCAGTTTACATTTACTGTTATCTAGTTTAGAGATCACTATACTTGTCGGGCAAGCAGGTGATCAGCTTACTGTGTCCTAACCAGACCGAATATGCTTAAACGAGTTAAAATAAATTTCGCTGAAACCCACCCAAGTAACACGGTCCGCAATACAATACGTATAATCCTGAATTCAATGCCCCAGACCCCGCCGAGACCATCGAGCTGTGCTTGGTGCCCGCAATCATAGGCAATACGCCCACCTCCAATAGGGAGGGTAACTTTACAAGAGCTCACCTTGTGCGCTGCGAACCCTACCACTATCGCATTAATTGGCACTGAACATATCTACAAGCGAATATTTTCAAATCTATCCAAGACCCTATCGAAAACCGTTTTGAATAAACTGCGAAACGCCGAATAAGTACGACTTTAAATAGATTAGACTGCAGCTTTCAGTGCCATATAATGTGATAACTACAACTACAGAAGTAATTTATTGCTGGATACATAAGGGAATATAGATTCAAGAGAAATATATATTTACCAAAAATTGCTTTATAGTGTATATATAGATAACTTTTAAAGATTCCCGAGAAAGGCTACTGTAATGTACTCTAATGATACAATTATTATCAAGTAATGTCAATGGACAATAGATACCATTTGACCTGCCATTACCCCATGACTAAGTGCTTACTTGCTACATTACAGCAAGAATATACAGCCGAGCGGACGCGGCGAATAACCGCCGAGCTCGCGCCACCCCACCCACTAATAAACATTTCTAAACAACACCACCTTGGGCAATCTTAGGACACTGTTGTTAGGTTACATACATATATCATTTCCAAGTACTAACGCCTACAAAAATTTCTACAGATTTCCTACATAAGATACATGGCAAGAACAAAGGAAACATTGTCAACAAGATATCACCAAACTAAAATGTAAGGTTCATTAAAATTATAATAATCATAATACTTTCACATACTGGGCCGAATAATGAACGCCGATATTACTTGAAAATTACACGTATAAATATGATATTCAACTTCAAATTTATATTAAAATTCACACATAAAATAGTATAATTTGTAAAATTATCCAAAACTTATCACACCACATTTTAATAATTTTATGCAACCTTAAGCAATATAATTAATAGCGTCAAACGCTCCCTTTGGGGCTCTTATTAAGTTTCATTTCGGGTAATTTTTGTCACCAACACAATAATTTTATAATCATTGGACAACAAATAAAAAATTGAACATTATAATATTAAAACCCTGAATATTACTAAAACAAAAAAAAATTGGCAACAATTAGTAACTAATCTTTACGCGTTATTATACAATAAAATAATTACAATGTGCATGCACAAATATCGTATGAAAATAATTTGGCAGTAAAATTCGTAACTCTAAAGGCCTAAAGACACACTGGCCAAAATACTATTATACACATAGGCCCGGAGCGTATTTAAGCGAAATAATAAAGTGACAAAATCAGAGTATTAATCACCACACCAAGCATCCGCGGAGGGTATGTATAGACCTCGTTTTAACCTAGTTTAAAATAAACAAAATAAAATTCCCTAATACTATCGGGACAAAAATCCTGAAACAAATAACTTAAAAAACAATATGAAAAATAAACCCAAAAGTTACTCACTAATAAATAAAGGATTCAGACTCGAACGTCAAAGTTCAAATAATTATATCACCGGCTGGCTAACGCCCCCAACCCCACTTGCCGTTAACGACTCAAACCCACCAAAAAAATGTCTTTCAACTTCTTCACATGTTCGATGTCTTTCTAATATTGCTTACTTTGCATTAAACGTCGCTAACGAATATTTCAAAGTGGTTCACATACAAAATAAAACATTACTAATTAAGTACACGGGTTAAAACTATATATAATAATATGTTAATATTAATAATGAGCTACTAGAATGAGTTTGTTGGATGACCATAGCTCTGCGATACTACTAAGCGTTCGCGCGATGTAATGAACGAGATGTGATCCTCTTAAAGCAACACGCGTTGCCTTAAGTTACATTGCTTAATAAAATCAGGAACTTAAATTGTTCAAACTTTACCATTTAATATCATTATTTACAGGCAAAGTATAATTACTTTGGTTCTTTCTAAAATTTCGAACAAGAAATTAGAGAGCACTGCCATAAATTAAAAAAATATCACACTTTCAGGTGGTCTGGTTAAGTACTATATTTTTGAAAACTTGGAAACTTATACTTTTGTGAAACTAAATAATGGCCAAAGAATATTTGATATAATAGTTATTAACATTATGAGTAATGAGATTACAAGAAATGTTTGATTCGCTAAAAAATAAGAACTCCAATCCAAGTTGGAAGACAACTTTTATTATTGCTTACCGATGCGAACTATTCCACACATTATAATTTTACATATTTTTTTATAACTATTGGGATTTAGGGCGTAGACAAAAGCGACAATGCCATTGAATCATCACGCTAGTGTGTTGCGTGTTGTTAGATTATAAACATGTTGACCATTATTTAGACACAATACTCCTATATTATAACGGAGGTTCTTCGCCCCGCGCGCCCCAAAAATTTACTAACATCTTGCAGTTGATATTTACACACATGCTAACGTAAACTATAGTGATGTGTATCATAATGATGTAAGTATATCTTTTTCATTTTAAAATGACACAGGTATCTAAAAATTTACGAATCTCGTTTTAAATATTAAATGTGGATTAGCTAGAAAAATATATAGATTTGGCGAACTGTGTACACCGCATTTCAAACATTACTACATAATGCTCATGTTTGTGATGGCACATTTATGAATACACGATCATTTGTATTGGTTTTTGCTTCAAATAACATTAAAAAAAACCTGGCAATATTACTGACACTATTTTTGTAAGTAACGAAACGAAAGCCTTGGGGACAATTGAATTGGTTCAATAAAATATAATTTAAATATGAATGAAATCGTGTTGTTTCAAAATAGTTAAACATTTTCTATTGGTAATTAAATTTTAAAATACGAATTAACGGTTTCAGTTTCCAAAAAAATTATTTAAAAATTGTGAAGTCGATTAACACGTAGATATTTAGCTCACACGAAAATGCCATATGAACCTACATCTCGATTAAACTACTACAACTACTCAAATTACATTGTACAAAAATTATTGCAATGGTTATATTGAATTGCGGCCCTGTCCACTTTATTTCTCAACGTCGGTTTTATCTAACCACCGTTAGTTTCATTTATAACAACCAAATTCTAAAATATCATCATTAAATAGCCTAAACCAGGACAAACTTTCCAAATATAGGCTCTCTCAAAACAAGAGTACATGGAAAAACATTTTGTATAGACACAAGAATTCTGTAAATGGTAAATATATTTTAACGGACAATATATATAATATTGTATACGCAATTAACCTAAACTAGATGGCACGTTGTTACCAGTGTCGCCTGCTTTGGTCGTAATAACACTAAAAAATTCCGTTAACAATAACTCAATTGTGCGTTAGAAACGTATAAAACAATCACCCAATGATAGTATCCGCGAGACTGGATGTTGCCTGCAAGTGATCATTGAACGTGATTGTGTTACAAAGGTCTGAGTGGAGTGACTTTTGGAGCAACGCAACGTTTACAAGGCGACACTCCTCTACGCGGACCCCTAATTGACATGTATTTATTAACTTCACTCGAACTAGGAACCATACCAGCTGCTAAATTTAGAAAGAAACACTAACTCCCAGTCAGTTAACAGCTAAATTTCGAGTAATCTATGTAACAGCAGTTTTTTTGGTAGGATAACAAAACTGCAGCCAGCTTCAGTTATAACTTTTTTTTTAACATTTTCTATATTTAAACCAGAAAACTGTTATTTGGCTTTTATGATACTTTAATTAAAATTTAAATATTATGGCAGACGAAAAGATAAAATTTCCCACCAAATATAAAAATTTCATTGTTTGACTGAAAATGTAAAATAATGTAAATTGAATAATATTAGCCTAAACTTTGGATTTTCTGTTACTATAACTAAATGCAATTGCAATATAAATAAGACATGAATGTAAACCAAAACAACATACAAGGATTGAGAGCTTTTGGAAAGATTACATCATTCCTTTAGCAGTGACACTCCTTTTAATCTTAAGAATCTAGACATCAACAACTTAAAAAGATAAATATCAGGAAATAAGAGAAACTAGGATCACTGTAGTTCACTGCATATAGAAGCAATGTGTACATAAAATCAGACTAACATGAATTTAAGACGAAATAACAAAAAATAATAAGTAGTCAAATACTGGTTTAGCAAAAAAGTTAGCTTTGTAAAAAAAACAGCAATTAAATATAAAAAAATAAAGGGAATAAATGTGAGATCTTGTCGTATGCAGACTTACTATCGCCGAGTTTTAACCTCAGACTATGTATAGGGTGTTGAGGACTAGAACGTGGTGATTATTCTTAGCCAGTGTGACGATATAACCTTCGGATGTTATTTTCAAACCGCAACAACGAGAAACCTGAAAATCAGATTAAAACACTAAATAACTATACAATTATATAACAATAATAAATTTTTTAGCACTCATAGATAAGCATACAAGGCATGAAAACTTGTGACTTGTAGCTTGTAATTTCTTCGATGCGGAAATCTTTGGGGGAGGCCTATGTTCACCAGTGGATGTTTCCAGGCTGATGATGATGAATCTGAAATAATTGGCTATTGGTTTTCAATTTATAATGAGATAATACTTGACCTAAATTTTACCTGGTGTTAAGTGACAATTAAGTGCAGAATAGTCAAGGACGTTCACCTACGTAATTCTTCTACGTCGACAGCGTAGTAACGACATATTTGAAATTTACTTATAGTTATCAAACACAAAATCAAGTAAGCCAGGTATCAAAACAGGCAAGGTGTGAGAAACACATTTAACAACCACTAAGACAGTCGATGTTTATTAACAGAAGGTTCTATTTTATAAGGTTAGATAAGCAAATATTTATTTATTTATTTATATATGTTATATCTCCATGACATAAATATATACACAACTAATAAACAAAATGTACCTTGACATAAGGGCATTCAAATTCAGTTACAAGAACGCCATCTCGGGAAAACACAGCTACGTGAAATTTATTTCCATGCGAGTCTCCAATGAGCACGTCACCAGCATCAGATACATCTATGCCATTAGGGAAATTAGTGACATTCTCGCATCCAATACGACGAAGGAACCTGCCTACGTCATCAAATACAACTACACAGTGACCTTTAAAATCACAGACGTAAAATTCTTTGCCTGGAAAGATATTATTACATTATTAGTTTAAAAGAAAAAAAAAAACTGTTTTCATAAATAATAATAATGATAACATGTATTATTTTAATAGAAAACAGAAAATGGTGAACAAAATTATGTTTGAATTAAAATTTAATACGTTTATAATAGTCTTACCACTGATTGCTATATCGGAGGGCTCCCGCATGCATTCACTACAATCAAACCAATTCATAAGATCGCCTTCCTCAGATAGTATAAATACTGTTGGAGTGACACTATCTACGGCCACAATGAGACCATCAGCGGTTACGGCCAATCCAGCAACAATGTCTATGAAACGTACCTTAAATAAACACAATTCATTTTAATTGTTACGCTTGGGCATGTTGCGCATAATACATATGATAGCAGAGGAGACACAACTCTAGCTCATTTAACTTTTTTTTTTAAAGACAACTCTGTCGTCAAATCTAGACAGTAAAACTGACGCCGGCGAGCTAATATAATACTACAGGTATTGATATTATAGGAGGCGAAAGTACAAATAACAGCCGTGATTAAGCGCCCTACGGTAAAAAGGCCGTTGGAGATATTAGAGCATGTAATTCCCGAGTAAGCTGTCTCGTCTCAGGTATTTGGAGAGTGTGCCTTCAAATAATTAAATAATATAGTTAATATATTGTAACTTTTTATCATCTTAATCTTCTTTATAAAAATCATCACTAGATCATGGTGAGGACTAGTTATGATGGAGAGGAACACCGTCTTTATAATGACAACATCCATAAAGCAAAACGTTTAGGAAAAAAATAATTGCGGTTCAGGTTTTTTCGAAACAGTATTGTTTTCTATTAAGTTTGTATGTATGTATTCGATCATTCGATTCTGTTTCTTGATTTCGATTCGATTCTATTCGATCATCTTGCCGATGGATCCAATTTTTTTAATAAACTTAATTTGCGTGTAAAAGTAACATTAAAGGCGAACATAATGCTAGTTTTTTCATCCAAACAACCTTTCAGTTTATGAAACAGAAAACAAATTAACAAAAAAATATTTTGCAGAAACAGAATGAATTATATAGTAGTACTACTAATACAGGCTAGAATATGAACATCATATCATTTATTATTTATCATATATTTTATCATATATATATATATTTAAGCTAATAGCACCTGGCGAAGGTCACATCGGTAAATGCAACCTGAACCGATCTGTCGAGATCTCTGAAGTATGTATGCCTATGTCCAGCAGTGTGCGTAACTCATACATGTTATTCAAATATATTGCACTTTACTGTATTGATATCCTTTACCTTGCTACAGTTTCGTACAAGCTACAGTAAAAACAGTGTTAGATCACGTCATACTCTTTTTACGAATGGGCAGCATTATTTTAAATAAAACAAACCATTATTGAACAAAAAAATTAATTCAGTTAAAAAAATATACTTACAGCAATTTTCTTAAGGAAATGACCATTTTTGGTAAATATTTGCATGCGTGATCTCTCGTTTCCGCGATCGCAGACTACAAACTTGCCTGTAGCGCGCACGACGGCTACCTTACGCGGGTACCACAACTGACCTTCCTCCTTACCAGCCACACCGAAATTAAACTTGTGATTGCCTGATTTATCAAAGACCTGTCAAAGAAAAAATATTAAAAAAATTATTTCATACTTTGACGACATTCATATTTGAAATACCACATAAAAGTAAAAAGATTACATATTCAAACTGCCGATTGAATTTTTTATTACATCTAATAACAAGTTTATTCAGTAATCCTTAAAACCAAAAAGTAATCCTGTACCGCCATTTATTATAACCGATATTCGTTTATAAAGACAATATATTTTATAACAAGTCCTTTTTAGTGCAGTTACTTACACGCCTAGTGGTTACGGACCTCGGCCTCCGAATCGGGGGTCGTGGGTTCGAATCCAAGTCCCGCACCAATGACTTTTCT
>DWHU01001071.1:0-14063 GCA_018247975.1 Parides photinus | reverse complement strand
GTATAGCATAATTCAAGTTAATGATATTTAAATATTAATATTAATTAATTTATTAAATAAAAAGAAATGTTTCTTAAAATATATAAAAAGGAATCACACAACACAAACACAAATGTTACAGCAAAAAATATACACAAGTTATTAAATCAAAGTAACTCATCAATGTAAACCTTTACATGCATATATCGCAATTCGATTTATTAAATCTCAATGTAGAAGTGATCTTTGGGAACTTGTTAATAATTTTTAAGAGGTAATGTTTTATATCGATAATTAATTTAATTTATTGGTTAACTTTTTAGTGCAATGAGGTATGGGGTACATAAAAATCAATGTTTTTTTTTTATGAAAATCATTAGCGCTACCTCGAAACTATTTAATTTAAGGTAAAAATATATGTTATTGTTAAGAAAAGACACATATTGTGATAATATTAACTATAAGAACAAAACTTTTACTTTTTATATCATTTCCTAATAAAAGATATAAACTACATGTTTTGTTTGTTTTTCTTATATTGAATATTTTTTTTTAGTCTCGCTTATTTTCCCAATAATTTTTTGGAGTTGGCGCAGTGTGTCAGCCCTGATCTGTGCTAAAAACACTGCAAGGGTATTGGCAGTGGTTTTCACAGCCGGCCGCCTACCTGACGCTAACCGTCCTTGGGAATGCCAGTGATAATTAATTTCTTAAACCGCACGTAACCAGAAAAGTCATTGGTGTGCGCCTGGATTCGAACCCGCGACCTCCGATTCGGAGGACGAGGTCCGTAACCACTCGGCTATTACAGCTATCTTATTTTATATAATTCCATTAAATCCACGAATCTGTTTTCTTCTCAACCTTATACTGACTGGGAGAGAATGCTATTTGTAATTAAGTCCACCTTTTTGTGTATTCGTGTTGTGTACAAAGTTTTAAAATAAAAAAAAATAGTAATAACACGACTAGCAGGTTCCGCGAAAGAAAAGCAAAAAAACGTTGGTTTGAATAAAATAAAAAGATGAAACTTTTACTTGGGTAATGTTGTAAACAGTTGATATTTTTACACAGGTTAAATAATCAATTTGTTAATTGATTGCAAAATTGATCGAGCCAATTTTTCCATCTAAAAAAAATAGCATTGAAAAAATTACTTTAATTAAAATACTACAGCAATATTTTAAAATTAATTCGTATCTACAGTTAGCAACAACTTTAATTAACACCGTTTTCCTTATTTTGCATACAAACGCAATGTTTTAGTACAATTTTAATCATTGAACCTATTACATCAATGTATCCGATCGTAGTGAGTCATAGATAATAACAACAACTGTCTATGCCAGTGTATGACATCATTTTGGTCAAAGATTAAAATATTTAATACCCAAAAATTATTACAATTTTAACATACAATTTTAAATTTTTATGGTTGTGTTTAAACATACTTAGTACTTCAAATAATTTTAGAACACCATACCAGTTAATATAAACAAATAAAAAAAATTATAATGATTAACGTCTTGTACGCTACCGAACGATAAGTTAACATTTTTTTTTTAATAATTTGCACCTACTATTTATTGGGATAAGAAAACGATTAGTGTTTACTATTTATTATTACAATATTTCAATTTACTTTATAAACCGCAATAGGCAGATTATTTAAAATGGTGTTACTTGCCGTATATGTTTAATCTATGACATCAGTGGTAAGGCGATGCTTTCGCGGCGATCTTTTGCCTCGCCTTCGACGCCCGATCGTACTCGTAGTCACGGATGATAATTTGGCATTTTCTATATGAATAGTGATTATTTATAAGCCATTTAATATAAAAGTGTGAGTGTTATGTTAATGAGACTACAAGTGGAATAAGAATTTGATTCCTGGTGTGATTGTGCAAGATAAATTTACTTTTAGGTAAGTCAGTACTTACCTCTTACAACATTGATATTTAAAAAATTTAATCATTGTACTAAGATAACTCTGATACTCTTCTTGTATCGAACACTGAACTAGTAACAAAAAACGTGCACGTTATGTTTTATGTTGTATTATTTTTTGTGACTAGATTCTTACTAGATAGTATTGATTTTTTATCTCATATTTTAACATAGGAGCTACATACCGCTTTATTTCTATGCACGAAAAATTTTCGTTTTTCATTCCTAAAATAAATTATTAATTACCAGTATTCCGGTTGAATGCAACACATGTTAAAATTATAAATAGCCACAACATTTTTTAATTATTATAACTCGTTTTATTAAATAAGTTGGACTCAGAAGTTTTTTAATCCTATACCTTAACATTTAGTTATATCTTCAAAACTGAAACATCAAATAAATTATTATTACACTAACTGGGTGTGACTGTATTTTACAATGCATTGATGGTTATATTTATGCCACTGTAACCTTGACTAATTAATTAACATTTATTAAACTCTATCCATTTTTGTAATACATGCACTAATTCGAACTATTTTCAGCATATAATATAGTCATTTTATGATAAAATTTAATATGATATCATTGATGCTTGAAATGTTATCAAGTCCTTGTGGTTTGCGGGTATTGAGTTATTTTGCAAACATTGTGTAGGAAATATAAGATCATGTTATCTCTGTAAATCTATTCTTTAATGCTTGTTGCTTGTTGACTAGATTTCTTACAAAGACAACTAAAAAGTTTAAGTTTTCTTTTAAATTTTCCTTATGTATATATACTAAAATCCAGATGTATGTTTTATTTAATAATGAACCTTTTGAAATTATTACTTCACATATAAATGTAAAGTTGTTATCAATGATACAGCCATCCAATGATACAGATATTTAAAGATAATGATTTACTTCGATATTGAGTTTTATTTTAATGGCCTTAATATAATTTAGTTTAAAAACACATTAATTAGTTGCTAGTGATAATTTGTAACACCTAGTTGTGATAAGTAAATTGAAATCAAGTAATTAAAAATTGTCAATGTTACGTTTCAACCTAATAATATTATTTGACAATAACATAGTAAAATGTCTAATTATAAGTAAAAAACTATTCATTTTAGAAATGTACATAGAATGTTGCATGTAGCACACATTGTAATTTTTATATGTGCTTGTAAATGTGTAACAAATATTACTTGTCACATGCAAACTGATAATTGCTCTTTTTATCAGAGATAAAATACAAGTGTCTGATATTGCTTATAAGTGGTAGTACTTTTTAAGTCTTCAAAGAATTCTATGTATGTATTAAAAGTAGGTTTCTACTTATATTATTTATCATGTTATGTATCTATAATTCACAAACAAATTGTTTTCTTATAACTTTCTAGAACACATTACACAACTTTTCTATTTTCAAGATTAATATAAACTGAATATTATTTATTGTTTTTTCTAAAAATTATTAATCTAATGTTTTAAAATTTTAGTTAAAGACAAAACTGTATTTAAATATTTATTTGTCTTTTGTAACTTTTTGTCCATTATAAACATTTGTCTAATTATGCTTTTGGTTAGGAAAAATATAATTCCAAGTTTCATTCTTAAAGTTTGGGTGGAAAAGTTAGTTTTAAGACAGTAAATTCTTCTTGAAATTACACACTATTAATATTTGTTTTTTTGATTCAAGTAAAAAACTTCTTAATAGAATGTCTTTTGAAAAAAAAAAAACTTCAAATTATTTTCCTGTCTGATCTAAGTAATATCTGTAACAGTCAGACCGGTTTGAATTTGTCATGTCTTTATTCTTCCAGAATTAACATTAAGTCTTTACGTAATGTTAATTTTACTAAAAAACTTTAATGAATAGCTTTTAATTTAGTTTAATCAATGTTTGAATGCAATGAGTACTGCTAGTGTATATATACTTTTATATACATTGGTAGAGTATGAATTAATGTGAGAATCACATTTATTTAAGTGTATACATTTAATATAGACATTTGAATAATATGAAAGCTAATCTGTGTTATTTAAGAATCAATTAAATTAAAAAGTTATTGCTATAAAGAAACTTAATTATTAAAGTTCTTGGTGTACGTAATACTTTTAACAGATTTCTTCGTCGCCGTCTGGGGTGTGTAAGAGAGGTTGGGGTGGTTTATTCGACGGGCAAGGTCGGTCGTATTGGGAGGATGGGGTTTTCCGGTGTTAAAATCAAGGTTTCCGTTTCTAGGTGTCTTGGCACATATATAATGTTGATACGTTATTACGTAATTTCAAAAGTCAACTTCGATCAAAACGAAACTGTTCCAGGAGACATTTTTTTTTATTAGTTTCACCTTTAAACGTCTTCTGATTTCTCAGTACAACCTATTCTTTATCATGATAAGATTAAGGATGCAATAATTTCTTTTGACAACCAAATTTTTCTGTGTTTAAATGTTTGTAGTTTTTGACTGTTTAACAAAGACTAGTCAGTAGATGCCGAAGCGAAATTTTTGAAAGGTACGTCTGTCATCGATGGCTTGACAAATATTGGTAGAAAAGGGTGATGATTATCGACTTTCATTCGAAATTTTGTCGATGAAACATGCAAATATAAAAATTTTAATAAATATCCGTGGATAAAGAATTTTTATATACGCGTTATATTAACTTACAAAGTTGTTTCATGGTCGTCGTTGGTACAAATAATTTTTTTTATCTCGTCCATTTTCCCAATTATTTTTTGGGGTTGGCGCAGTGTGTCAGTCATCTGTGCTAAACACACTGCTAAGGTGTTGGCAATTTTACAGCCGGCCGCCTGCCTGACACTCACCCTCCATGGCAGTGTCTGCCACAATCTGCCAAGCTTAATTTGAACCCCTTCCCATTTTATAGAGGTCTGAAATTTTTTGGACCCGAACAACTAAGTCGCCGATGACGAAGGTAGGATTCAGGTTGAATTCTTCGGGGATGACTTTGAAGATCTTTTGTAGAGCTTTTAAATATTAAAAAAATTAAAATATTTGAAGCATGTTTTTAATTTTTTTTTTCATCCTTCTGTTCCCTCTGCAGGGATTCGGCCTTCTCTTATAATAAGAGAGTGTTTGGCATTAATCCACCACGCTGGCCAAGTGCGAGTTGGCGGATAAAGCCAGTGATATTTAATTTATCTGTTTACCTATCCTTATATCACGTTAATTAGTAACGTAATACAGCCTATATAATGGGATCGGGGTGGAAATAGCGGGTGGGGCGTGGGGCGCGTGCACCAGGGATATGCGGCTCGCCGGCGCCGGGAGCCCGATCGATATTGCGGCCGCGGCTCACTCCGTGGAACCAGTCCCGCGGCGCGCTCGTGTGCGGATCGTACTCCACCGCACCGTGTACTACCTCCACCAAATCCATACAAACTGTGCTGTGCGTTTGTGTATGTTGACATGAGATAGCTCTCATACATCACTGGTATGTCATTTAAAAATAATTAACTTCGATATCAACTGGATCAATAGTGTTCCGTGACACGCAAATCCTTCAACGGGTAGGACGTATTAAAGACCATCCGCATTAACCAACTGTATCTATATTCTTTTAAATTATTTTTTGTTGATATCACAAATCAGTAATAAGTAATTACATAAAATTATAACTTTTGCTCCATAGTTGGTTTGTGTCAGTACGTTCAATAAATCCACGCCCTCTGGTGACCTAAAAAGTTCTCGCCATACTCTGCCACGAGGAAAGTCCTATCTTATTTAAATTACCGTAGTCATCAAACTTTCACTTTAATATTTAATGTAAAATTGTGTATAAAACAATCATTATATTTTGGTGTCTAATAATTTAATACCTATATTTAGAAGTATTTTTCTCTTGGTATTATCATAGTGAATAGATCAAGTGTTTAAAGATATGTATAGATTCAATAATTAGTAGATTAAGTCATTCGACACTGTTTTTAAGTATCACGCGGATTACTTGACCTATGGCTTCTAAGAAGACTAAGTGGACTTGGCAACCTACTTGGACTTAGTCAGCTGCTAGTTATTCGCCGCCACCCCTTTCCCCCTTTATATCGAGGTCACTTGCGCAGCCGTATCAATGATCTGTCGACACAGTCTGGCAAAATGTAATGTCTGTCCTGTGTCTTCCTATTCCACCTATTCATCATGAGATTGAGATTTCTATGAGAACGTCAGCTTTTTTTTTAAATCATAAAATTGTCTTTTTACATCAGATGATCCAAGACTGTTATTCCCATAGACCACGTTAGAAAATTTTCTGGTTCTATAACATCCGCCCTCTTCTACCTGAGCTTAATCTGATACTTAAAGAATACAATATTTAGCTCAAAGCTTATTGACGTCAGTTTGTGTTTTAATGAAGTAAAACACATGTAATTGTTTGAGTAAGTTGCAAAAGATCTTGAAAATTAAGCAGCAGGTTGCTAGATAACGCTGGTTATCGCAGAGGGCCGTTATCTCATCGTCGGATGATGTCATACATACACACCTTTTTGCAGCCTTTACTGAGTTACTGTTACAATATCACGTCATACACTTGTATTCATACATTATATCCATCAATAATCACATTTTAATCGATGTAGCTAAATGTGTCTATATTCAATGTATAATAAATGTTCAACTAATAGCATGTTTATTATTTGTAAATAACGATTATAGTTCCGATTTAAAAGACAGAAATTTATTTGGGTCTTGTGTCATAAATATATATTTAGTGATTTGTTGCTGTATATAAGAGTTATTTGATACGATCGCATGTGCTGTTGTATCAATTGCATTTTTTTTACATTGTTTTCTGATAAGTCAAACCTAACAATGTGAACTATAGTTAGGTTAATATACACTACATCTAATTATGTTGTGAAACCTTTCCAAACCACCCTTACTATTCCCATACTCGTACTTTTTTCAATACTCACCTTTGATCTTTCATATATTAGAGTAAATAAGTATATGGAATAAAGAAGAAGCATAATCCCCGAGCTCTATTAAAAGGAGAAAGAGAATAAACCAGTAGAAGTCATACAATTGTATCAAAAAAGTTGTCTTCTCTAAATAAAGACTATTAGTTACTAAGACAAAGATACGATTTACTGTTTGCTTGGCGATATCTAATAAACTATGGTATAAATATATATTTTTTGTATATATGTATCAGTAATTTAATTAGTCTAGTTCAATGTAGTGTGTTTTAGTGTTAGTAATTCGATGCTACGTTCACGGTCGAGATAAGCAAAAAGCATATCGCGTTAAACGAGAGTGAATCTATACGTCGTAACATTTGAGTCACCGTGACCTTCTCACATTCAGATAATATTAGTAACGTGTTGTTTTATTTAATAACCACCTTGTATATTACTATTTAAACTTACTAATAATTACTATCTTCGAGAAATCACACATTATCTAACTCGCTGTTTATTTATTAGCTTAAAATGACAATAATAATTTAAAAAACAAAATAGACGACGACTAATGTAAACTAGTGTATTTGAAATTATATATATGTTTAAAAAGATTACTAAATCCATTTCTAAGTCATTTCAGCTTTTTTTAAATAAAATTTTATTTATCTAAAAGTATAACATCTAACCTGTTTTTGCTGTCTTATCATGGGCCATTGAATCCAAGTTACACCGTTTAAGAAGAGTCGTACCCTATACAAAATTAATTAATTAGTTGAGAACATTTCTTTAATCTAGACGGAGCTCTAGCCTAGAGTCCGATTAAGTTGTAGAAGTCCTCTAAGCATAAACATCGACGAAACTAAAAATGTCTGTGATATTTATTATGACTATCAAGTTGACTATATATGACTATATGACTGACATGATATATGACTATATGTCACCGGCTAGCTATTTCATAATAAAATTGACACTTAGGATCATTTTTATAAATTTTATGTTATGTGCTTTGGATATAAAAAATAATTTCGCCGTTAATACCGTTGAGTTTTGAGCGAAACATAATTTCGGCCTGAGAACTACAACACCCTTCAAACCGTAACACAGTAACGTGTACATACTGTTTAACGGCAGAAATAGGATATCCGGTGATGCTTACTTCAATGGTCTCTTGCAACGAAGACCTATCACTAGTATTAACAGTACGTCTGCTTCAAGGCTTAGAACGACTAACATTGGTAATTGCCTATTAATTTTAGACGATCAAATACATATAGCAACAGCGACTCGATGTCTGTAAAGTACATAAAATTTACTATCTATTAAACTTGTGTGCGCGTAATAAACGTAAAACAAATATTAGTGTCAAGGATTGCTGTTCTCATGATTGCAATGGTCCTAACTTTGAGAGATGCGAGTAATGAATATTGCTATTCTGAATGTTAACAGACTGGAATCTTCTTGATACATTAATATGTATTCCTTCTATAAATTTCTTCATTATTATAATTCCTTTGACGTTATATTGTTACTGAAACTGGTAGACATCTATTGCCGGAGATGATCCTAGGTCAATGCTTCTAAACCTATTTAGTGCCATGCGCCCAACGTTTACCTTCCGCAAACTCTTATCCCTCCCTTTGCATCATGCATAATTTTTAGTATAAAAAAGTTTTATTGTCCACTTAAGACACTCAAATGATTTAAGATCATTTAAATAGCCCACAGCGAAAGTGTTTGATAAATTTATTCTCTGAGAGATGTGGGGCCCACGATGATAAACACTGGTTTAGGTAGATACCAATACCAATACCAAAGAAGTAACTATTATATATATGATATAACACTGACTATGGAGTGAAAAAATTTTTTGTTCATAAAGACATCTAAAATGTACGTGTTCTTAAAAGTAGTTTCCGGCCAAAAAAAAACATTCTTATGTGGGTATAGTTGTGTGCGTTAGTTACCCAAGAATCTCATTTTACTTGTGTAGATAAAAACGTAATTACACATATCTCAATTTGTATGTCTCGTGTCCGACGAAGTTTCTTTTGCCTTATCAAGTGACTATAGTTTCGGGCGCACTTATCTGCTCCTCGCTCATTTGACCCACCAATTGACTCTGGGACGTTCTTTACTAATGACGTAACAGCCATGTCTGAAACACACTTAAAACACACAGATACCTAAATATTTTTATGTGTGCAAAAGATTTTTCTCAGAGTTTATATACATATGCCACAGTATTTGTATTGACAATGATTTCCTTCACATTTAAATTCATACGAGACGAAATTTTCGACGAATGTACGTCTGGAATTTATGACAAAATGTTAGTGAAAAAATAATACAAATAATTATAAATGGTCTTACATACACCTTTCAAACAATTAATAAAACTATTTTATTATTTTCAATATTAATGTAGTTAAAATGTATGGTTACTCTTAATCAAAAGTAGATACAACTATTGGAGCAATTATAGTGTGAAATAGTAAAATAGTATGAAGATCTCAATTTCTTGATACGTAACCATTTCTTACATGTCATTGGAATTACTATTTTCTCTACAAAATAATTGGCACTAATTATTTTTCTTTGATATGAAACATCTCTAGAGGCTTCAATATTAAGTAAATTGAATCTTAAGTTATACTTCTTATATAATGTGTAAGAAAACGAATTTCATATTATTTATAACAAAATTGTGAATTTTCGTACATAAATACATTCCAAGTCATATTTTATCTCGATTTATGCTAATATTATATTATCTAACTTTGTTATTTCTATTGCAGGTAAGGATATCCACTAACGGCATCATTCAGTGACCGGTCAATGTGTCAATAGTTTGTGAGTCATAATTTTCTATTTGAATTGCAAATTACCTGATATAATACTTCTCATATTTATGTAACGCGTTATTATTTATTTATTGGCCATAGGTTTTATAATATACAAACTGAACACGATTAACTTATTTAATCGTTCGCGTAAATGTCTTATTGTATATAAAAAGATTATATTAGATTTTTCTTCAATAATACTTGCAAGTGATAAATATGTATGTAAGTATAATAATACTACATTTTATATTAATTGGGAAAAATGGGAAGGACAGATAGAATATAATAATACTACATTTTCTTAAAACTTGGTCTAGTAAAAAATATTATTTGCTTTTAAAAGAATTATGTTTAATTACATATATATTTATATTCCTTTTATTTTTGCCTTCGATGTATTTTAAGTGTTACTTCTCTTTTGTGGTGATTCTAAGGTATCAAAGTTTAATTAAACATAAGAGTAATATTAGTGTTAATTTCGTTATCATGCTATTGATATAAACTACGTAAATATATCGCAATATTTTTTTTTCTTTTGTCTACCTATTCGCTTTGGATTACAGCTCAATTTTTATAGATTTCTTAATATATCGCAGCAATTTTTGATACGTAAAGAGTGGTCGATATTCTACGAATGTTATTGTATTGAATCTTACGGTGTTTGTCTAAATTTTACGTGTATATAAAAATCTTCCATTGACATTACTTATCCCATTATAGACGAGCACTTAAGTAATTTAAAAAGTTTTATTTGTTAATATAAAGATATCGTCAAAGTTATTTCTTTTAGTGTAAAATTTTTCAATCTTGATTAAATTACTCGGTAACATCATTGAATCCAATTACATTGTTTTACATACATGTTAATGCATTAATACTATTGCAGTCGAAATAACTATCATATGCAAAACTCTTAATGTTATATGTAATACGCTAAAAATAAATACAGACTGTAAATATTTTGTTCGCATCGTGCTGGGAATTTTAGCACTACATACTTAAATATCTCCGGTCTAGACAGGAGGATAATTACAGCTAAAATGTAAAGGACGTCACTCGAAACTCGCTAACGTAAGAATATTACGTATACATGTAGGGTTAGTTTTTTATAGCTAAAAATATATTATTGTTCTATGAATTATCTAAATTGTAAAAAGACTAAATTATAGTACGCTTTATTGCTTATAAAGTGAATAATTTCGGAATAAATAATCAAATACTTATGAAGTTATAATTTCTTTATTCCCTGTTTTCTGGCGTAACTTTTGTGTAAAAGGATACTACATAGGATATACTAAAAGGATATACTAGAAGGATATACTATAGGAACTACTGTACTATATACTATAGGAACAGTATTCATTTGTTAAAAACTATTAAAACAATTTCTGTACTTATTGGACGTAAAAAGAAATTAAACATTGTCTCGTTTAATGTTGTTAAAACTTTATTTATGGGTCCTCAAAGAAAAATGTTAGAGAAATCGAGTTTGAGTGATTTCTTTGAAGTGTTCATGTATGTTTGTGTGTGTTACATAAATTCAAGTGTGTGAACGTCAAAACATCTATAGCCCTTTCACGTTCGGACAGACGTTAAATAAGCTAACAAACGGGCCCCTGAGAGACGCTTCAACCTTTCTAAAGTCGCTAACAGGCACCCATTGTATGGAACACTTACGTTTTGTTACTGCCTTCTCCATTCGATCCAGTAAAATTAACTGACCACGAGTTATTCGTGTAGTCATCAGAGTGTCGTATTTACCTTTTTGATTTTCATGTACGTAATGGTTTATTTACTAATACACATTGCATGACTAGACTTCCGCAATATGGGTCTTATACAAAATATATGAATACTTCTATTATTTGTTGCTATTTAAAGTATTTTTTTTCTTTATATAACTATTATTATAGTACTTATATTTAGTAACCAAGTCTCCTTAAATGTGTACATTGTATGGAAGACATTGCTTTCTACGACACAGCTCAAACTAAATCCGGAGGCAGAGATTCCTCTATATCAGTATTTCCGAACGAGGGGCGTACGCCCCATAGAGAGGCAATTCGACGGTCGGAGGGGGGCAATTCGAGAATTGACTCGACATGACTGACCTCTTCGCTATGGGCTTTTAAATGCAATACTAGACGTCGGAGTCAAATTTAAAGAAAATAAATTGGACAATTATTTTTATTTAAATAAAAATTATATATGATTTGAGGGGTAGACAAGACATAAGAGTTTTAGAAAGGCTAAGGTGGAGCATAGCACAAAAAGGGTTGAGAAACATTGTCTGTATTTTATTGTAAACATTTTTTTTGGATAAATACTTGCATAATTCACTTTTGAATATTTAATTGTCGGATACTTTTATTATTTTATAGTTTACATATTTATATTACTTATTTTACCCATATAAATCTTTGTTATATACTTTTTATGAAACAACTCATAAGTAGCGGCATAGTTTGGATGTTTCCATGAACCGGTGGAAGCTGCGCTTAATATTCCGTCTGCCGAGTCCTGAATCCTGCTCTATCAGGGTCGATGCCCTCCAATCCAGTTCATGTCATGCACTCGCCTGCTCACGCAAGTCTCTCCGCGAACATATGTATCTACACGTAATATTATGTAATGGGAAAGTGTGCTTGGCTATCGTCAACAAAGTAAATCAACGTCTGTTCACTATCTATCTATCTATGATGAACGTAATATCTTAGTCATCAGAGATAACTTAGTTATATTATTACATATGTATATATGACGACAGAGAAATAAAAAAAGTAGTATGATAGTACGCGTATCTTAAAGCTTTAGTTATTTTGCCTATGTATCAGGTAAAAAATGGGTTTGCTCTGTATTACTACATTTTACTGTTTCATACTCATCTCTCTTGTCTATAAAATTTTAATACATTACTTACTTAAGTATTTTCCTTATTATGAATTTCGATGTATATAATTTCGTTTAAACTGTGAACATTATGATACATAACGGTAATGAGAATTTACTGTAAATATGGATAGAAGCTAATTTGTCATCTCACAAACATTGATAAATTAGTGTAAATAAGGGCGACAATAACATTTGACCCCACACTTGCTTACATTATTCTTGTTAAATAGAGGCACTTGAAAACCGGTTTCGATATACGAACCGTTGCTGGAGCAGAGTTGAGTTTCTTGAATTGCGAGGGGTTGTATGTTTAACTTGTCATTAACACTTAGTTTATTTGATATGAGAATTGTTTAACGAGAATGTACAGGTTATTCCTTTAAGTATAGATATTATTTCCATTATATTATCACGTGATTTTAGGCAATTTGAACATAAATTCATATGTAAATTTACCTTTAATTCTCATACTGTATAAGCTCCTTAAAGATAGTAAAAAGTGAGTTAATGGTGTCTGTTATCCATATGTCGCATTATAATAGATTAGCTAAGACTGATTTAATTATAAACTAGAATAATAATAAATTATAAATAGCCCACTTAATGTTCCCACTGCTGGAACTTTTCTTGCAATGAGAGAGCTGTGGCCTTTTATTACCACATGTGTACAATTAAACTTTTTTCTGGCTTACCCGCATCGTCCGCTCGTCTAATAAAAATTCAGAGTACAAAAAAACCTTACAAAATTTCATCATTCATACATTATTTAGAATCGAAATTAGAGTAAAATGGAGATTCCGCATGTACTTCTAGTATAAATCTAGAAAAAAAGACAGACTATATACCGTCTCGTTCTTGCGTAGAGTTGTACTCAATGCATGTAATCAGCAAAACGGTCCATACAATTACGAGAGCAATTTCCCGGTGGCTTGGCAACAATTTGCATCCTTCAACTAACACAAACCGTCCTTCCAGTAGTAGTACTACTATTTGATTTATGAATGAACTAAATTAACGGTATTATTTGAACGTTTCTTGCTTTTCATAAGTATTATCACTGGTGTTGGATCTCCTTTGCCGGTATCAACTATCAACGCAGCTCCTATTTCTAATGCGAAATATTAGTGTGAAAATATCTGTATCCATTTTTGTGGGGAGCTATGAGACTTGTATTAAGATGTCGAACACAAGGTGCAGTGTAAGCTATCTTAAGAAAAGTATAAAACTTCTAATGCCAAGTGTATTATTTACTTAGTAATTAAAAAAATCATCTACCACTGCATTTCTCTTCGTCTCTGGTTGATAGATAACACATAGGCGTTAAGTCCGTCCGTCGTTATCTAGGTTTTGGTATTCAAATAAGGACTTTAAATAAAAACTATATGTGGGAGTGGTTCACAAGTCATCATCATCATCATCATCATCAGCCTGGAAACGTCCACTGCTGAACATAGGCCTCCCCCAAAGATTTCCACCTCG
>DWHU01001070.1:0-14063 GCA_018247975.1 Parides photinus | reverse complement strand
GGTGTGGGGCGCGGGGGGCGGTGCGGGCTCGCGTACCTGAACGCGAAAACGGACTGGGAAACGTTTAGAAAATTGCCTGTTATTAGTAACTACGTTGTACATTATTATACAGCAGTATTGGAAGCTAACGGCGAACGACGCTCTCCGCACGAAGGTGGCACCTTAACGATAAGAGATAGCGTGCTATGTGTAATATAGGACGCGGTAATTAAGGAGGAGGAGCGAGAACTTTTAAAGTTCCGAATTGCGGGAACATTGATAAAAAGGAATCGTCGGGGAAAGGTCGAGTTGTGAAGTTGGGGCGAAGTAATTAAAGAATCGAGCCGAAAGTGAGAGCGTTGATGGCGTTTTAATTGGACGGCGGCCTGCGATCCGTTGTGACGCGAACGAAGAGCATCACACGAAGAGCGGATAAGAAGGGAGGAAGCGCGGGAATTAACAAAAAATACTCTAATTGACTTTAAAATAACTCGTTTTGGATTGCGGTTAAAACTTACGTATTACGTTATTAACTCTGTATTTTTTAATTCAACGAAGCGACGAGACAAGGGTTAGTTCGCCTGAAGGAGATACACGTGCCTTCAACAGGGCGCTAGTTAGTGCGGTATACACAGCGCAACATTGTGCTCGTTACCCCAGTAATTTCACTAGCCGCAGCGCCCTTCAAACCGGAACACGGTTCTGCTTGCAGTCGGAGCTGCGGCAGGCCAGCGCCGGAGACCTGCCGCCAGCGGGTCGCGTTACTGTTAAGTAAATCGATTTCGTTCTAAATTTCTTCTCTATTATTATACAAAATATATTACCGAAATCTACAATAAATAGATAATTATTTGAGCATACGACGTGTTGTTGCAGCGACACAGAAATGTATACAACTGAAAAAAAAACGAAGTAAGGCTATGATTGATCGAGTGTTAACGCCGTCGGTGCAACGCTGCAGCAGCGGGCGGACCGACGATCAATTAATCTTGCATACCGCATGGAAATTAAATGTAGATAGACTTTCTTATAATATACTTTGCACATAATCGGGTAAAGTCTGAATAAAAAAAAAGTTTCTTTGTTTAACAAAGACAATTTTGGTCCGGTAATTATGATGTACAATTTATGCTGACAACGAGATATGCTAGAGATCTTCGTGCGATCTCCCGGTATACTTTGTCAATCATTAATAACAATTTCTAAAAAAAAGTTCAAATCCCAATAGTTAGTCCGGGCCCTGCGCCGGCTCGCGAGGCCATAAATCCGTTCCCGGGGTCGAGTCCGCGACAGATTTACGCATCGGCTCGGCTGGCGGGCGGTGCGTCGGCCGGCAACGACCCTCTCGTCTTATTGATCCGGATATCTATATTATAAGATTAATTAAACTGTACGCACAGTATATGTAAAGCATAGAGTAAACTGTAGCCACAGACAGAGAGCCCGGCGAGATGCGGCTCAATACCACATAAACGTGCGGGGCCTCAATATTCAAACACAGTATCCAGCGGGGTGTTGAAATCGAAAGACGTTAAGAGTTTTTTACTGAGTGAGACCGCTTGAAAGGAAATCATTTGAAAAAAAACAACAGAAAATTTTTGGTTGTATAAACGTCCTTACATTTACAAACTTTTTACGAAACAAATTAATCTATTTCTAAACCGGGAGTAGCCAGCGTAATATTTAACAACGAAATCCGACTGCGTGCCGGCGGGCGTGGGCGTGGGTGTGGGCTCACTTCTGGCATTACGATATATTGTGCTCATGACACCTGTCAATTCCTATTGGTTTAAATATTTACGGTGGAATGATAAAAAAGTTCGGGAGCGGTGCTAAAGCGAACGGTTTTCAATAAATATTTATTGCAACATATTGACGGCGGCCGCGGCCCGCCCGGCGCCTGCTGTGTCTAATGTAACACCGCATTTACTGCTCTACGGTGCGGTCACTTTTCAGTTTTAAACTAATTCCTGCTAGATGTGACCTACAGTGTGATCTACAAAAGGGACGCGCAACGCGACGAGGGAGAAGTAGTCTGGTGTAAAATTGAAGGTTCTTTCTATTTCCAATAAGTGTTGTTTCAGTTGATTCTGTTAACATTGGGATACCAAGCCGCCGGTTCACAAAACAACCTTACATATATAAACGTCACGATTCCAGCACAGAAGGCAGCCAGGTAGTCACCTGCACACCCGCACCTAATATTTTAAATGCACAATTGTATAATATTTAACACATCTTGAAAACAAAGAGAAGTATGTTAAGTTAGATAACTGCGGTGCGATGCTGGTTTGAGTAGATGTAATGAAAAGATTAACGTTCGGAAGTTGCAACGTGAGCAAGTGGCTCGAACAGGTGCCGGGGGTCAGCAGGCCGGTCAGCAGGCCGGTCAGCAGGCCGGTCAGCAGGCCGGTCAGCAGGCCGGGATGTGACCCACGGGGAGCACTGTCGACAGGGGTTCGTATATCGGCACGTCATCATCACATTTCGGATGCTCGTGACTACCAGCAGGTCCTCGGGCACTGCCCGCTCGTAGTAACACTGACAAAGTTCATTCAAATATAATTATGACGGCAGCGACGTCGTAAAAAAACCACTCAACTAAGTAGGAGCTGTAAAAGTGAAGCGTTCTCATTGCGCCAATAAACCGCACCATTTATTTATTTACGTACACGGGCGCTGTAAAATGTGGCGGAGCGGCGCTGCTGGTGGTGGTGAAGGTGGTGGTGGCGGGGGCGGTGACGGGGTGGCGCAGGTAGTCCTTCATAGGCGGAGCGCTTCGGGAACTTTCGATCCTGCGGCCCGTGACGCTAAAAGTTTTATCGTATTTATAACATTCCGCAAGTAAAAGTACTGCAATCACTTAGAGAGGCGGACTGTACATGCACTTGCTGCACCTTCGATACTTATAATTACGTCGAGATCGCAGGTTGTCGTAGATTGGTTTTAATTTGTCGACTTTGAGGTAATAACTAATTGTAAAAGTAAACGCTCCAGGGTGGCTACTTACCTGCTGCTACTGCTACTCCTCTTTAAAGCGAACGGGATAAAGAAGATGGTGACGCCGTCAAAGAAAATGATTTATTATAAACTTGATAGAGATCTTATCCTGAAGAACTGGTTAATAGAATTCAAAGATACGAATAATTTGTAATTAAAGGAAAGATGATAGAAACGATGGATTATGAGAACGCGTCACGTAGTTCACATCGATACGGAGGTCATATGTAAATAACCGAAGCGCGAGTTGAAGGTCTCTTGCTTTACGGCGGGGTAAAAGTATCAATCCAGCTTCATCCAGTTCGTGAAACAGTTAAATTAATTAAAGTTAGGTGAGTTGTAAGAGGGCATCGTTTAAAATTTAAATATTTAAATGAGCTGCGACCCGTAGGCGCGAACATGCACGACACTGAGAACACCTCGCAGACGCTCAGTTCTCTCTTCTGGGCTTGTTAAAGCCATGGTCAGTTGTGAGGGGTCATGGAGGGCTGGGGTGGCCTTCTGCGAGGACGTGGTGGCTCAGTCTGCAGAACGGGAACGGGAGAAAAACACTAATCTCTCAATTCACAAGAAGAGGCCTGGGTGTCGTGGGAGGCAACATCTTTCCCTCCAACCCACATAACAAAGGCTGTGGTGGCGGTTACGGGGTGATCCATGGCCAAATATGAATGGAGTACGCGGTACTGTCGGCTAATGATAAATGGGGTGGAGAGTTCAGCTCTATCCCGAGACGAGAGGTAGGTTTTTAGCCGGTAAGAGTCCCCATGAGATAAAAAATTAAGGTACTGATTACATATTTATCACCTTAAAATACCAAAAGGTCGAGCTGGTCCTGCGGCCGAGTCGCGGCTGCAGATCAGTATAAACAAAATTATGATCGGTTTGATTAATGGCATGCAATAAATAAATAATTCGAATCTGCAACTGTATTGTGTGTAACTGTAATGAAGATAATGCAAAATGTGTATAAATAACAAAGATGTCGCATCGCTGCCGCAGGTAATCATCTGTTGGCGGTTTATTGCGGGAACAAATTTTAATAATTTGTATAATTAAGTGATTTGTGCGCGGCGCTGCGACGCGGCGCTCGTTGTAGTTATAACGAACACAAACACGGACACACACGGACACACACTCGTCCGTTTGTTCACTCTAACGACAATAAATTCGCTTTGGAAATACTTACATCAATATGTAGTAAACCGGCGCCGACACGGGCTTATCTGACGGACGCGCAATGTAACGTGGATGCGAGCCCGGTGCCGGTGCAAGCTCCTAACGCTTCCTCATCCATTGAATATATAAATAGTTAACGTATTTTCCAGTACATATTTCGTCTTCTTAAATTTTACTGATGATTCTACTATAATATATCATATTTTTTGAGTTGCTTACCCTAATTGTACAATATATTTATAGTTGCCTTATAAATATATTGTAATTAAAATCAGTAAATGCTGTGTCTACTTCTAGCAACTATGTACTTACCACATATTTTTTTAAGTTTAATATTATTATTTTTTATTTATTATAGACTAGCGCTTGACCACGATCCCACCTGATGGTAACCGGCGATGTAGTCTTAGATGGTAAAATGCACTAGTCTAGAAGCAGCCTATTCACTCTCCTCTTGAAGCTTGCCACGTCGTATCTGGACGGGGACACTGTCGTCGGCATAGTATATAATTGATTTTAGACCAAATTAATAAATAAATTAGATAAAAAATGATGATGATCGATTGTAAACAAGAACATGATAAAGATCATGATCATCATCACATATGCTTTACTTGACCTGCCTCCTCGTCCACTGCCCGCTCGCACGCCGCGCCTCTCCCGCAGGATTTAATGTTTTGTATCTTTTTAAAATATAAGTTTTAAACTAATTATCAAATTTCCCATTAATTAAATTCAAACTCCGGCCCCCGGGCGAACCGCAACATTCCCTCCCGCTCTCAATACAACAGATTCTGCGCTCCATTATCTTTCCTCATCATTTATGAACGGTCCGGCTGATGAAGATTAATTTACTTCCACCTCTGAGGAAGTAATCATTACTCACTCCGCCGCGAAGCTCCGATGAATTTTCGTTATTTATCATCGGCGGCGGCGCCGGACCCCGCCGGCTGAACTCTAGGAAGGTGTTCACGATGCATCCGCCGCCGATGCTTGCCGCGTGGGGGCGCGCCGATGGGGGCGCGCTGCGTCGACGTGCAACCCGGCGTTACACTGTTACAGGTAACATTCAGATCATGTTTGTTTTCTTCAAGAAAGCGAGGACACGGAGGAAACCTAAAGATGAGCGATACGCCTGCCGCTGTCGGGTACGGTGACGTACACTGCGGGATATTGTCAAATCCGTCGTCGTGTGAAATGTCCCGTTCTCTCGTCGCTGAACTAATTCACTGCACACCGTTTATTTAAATAACATCTCGTGTTGCGATAGCAAAGCGTTCAAGTGATAAAGTTAACCCGAGCGACGCCGGGGACATCGTCTAGCGGCAGTTTAAATGAATCAATGATTTAATTAGAAAGTTATCATTTGGAAGCGCGGTTGTAATATACACACGGCTTTGACATAATGGAAAAGCGACTAGGAAGGGTCGTCGGTCGCGGCGTGCTTGCTTCAGGCAGAACTTATTAAATTGCTAAAACTACGGCCACGCGGACGAGTTACACCGCGTTATTTGAGTTCGCGTTTGCAGCAGCGCAGCCTCCCGCGATCAATCTCCATTAATTCGTAATTGACGTCCGCGGCCCGGCGCCAGCGGAATTTGTTGGAATTAATGTTATGAGGGATCGCGCGGAGGGCCGGAGGGTCGGAGGGCCAGCGCCGGGCGCGGCCGGTGTGTCTACTGAGCAAGTTATCATAGCGACGTTTAATATTCACGGGAACAGGTTAAAAGTTTGTGCGCTCGTTGTGATGTTGAATATTTGTAACTTGATAATGAGATCTGAACTGAAGCAAAACACACACAATGCCACAGCAGTGGCGCAGTTTGCTAGTGTCGTGTGTGTGTGATCTGAGTACAGGGTGTTCCTGTTCTCCTGGCAGGGCGCCCCCTCGTGTTAACGAGCGGCTATATAGTACGATTTATATGTCTAGGTAATCGCGGGTGCAGCGCGCCTGACGCCAGTGAGCGACTGTTTGCGTCCCTGGCCACCGGTCATTACCAGTTATCAGTATATTGAGTGAACATGAAACCTTGCAGAGTAATCTTTTGTCTACAGTCCGCAGCGTGCATTCGTCATGCGATTTATTTCATTAAACAACGGCAAACGATACAGTTCCAATGAATAATAGTAGCGGTAAGTACCTGTTCCACTTCCGGCGGACGTGCTGCACAAATCGCATGCAATCCCTCCTCCCACCCCCCCGCCCCCTCTGCCCCCCGCTCGCGTGCCTCCGCAGCGGGTCACGCGAGCTCCCACAACGGGGTTAAAAGCAGAGGTTCAACTAACCAACGTTTATTACATTTAAAAATGAACGTTACATAACAGGGAACATAATACAGCACCGCACCGAGCCAACCCGCGATATTACTTAATTAATAATAATCAAGCACCTATAAATAATAAACAGCCCACTTAATGTTCCCACGGCTGGGACAGCCTTCTCTCGCAATGTTATCCACGCCGGCCAAGTGCGGGCAGACGTCACGTATTCACAAGAGCTGTGCTCGTGTTGTGCCAGTCTCCTCGTCGTGTTCTCCATCTCCAGACCGCAGTGCGTGTAAACGTTTGACTACATTTAATAAAAGTTTAATACATACTCGTTGTATATTATGCGATACTGTCGTAATATGTTTTTATAAAGTATCCCTTGTATCTGTGAAATGATATAACTTTTATGTAAATTTCAAGTTTACAGAGATTGTGCCTTATCACGTCGGCGGCGAAATGTTCTCCGCTCTGAAATGGCTTCGTCACAGCGAACGCCTGCTGAATAATTTAGCAGTTAGCGTGAATCCGCGTCGCCGGCAGATATTAAACGGCGAATTAATTAAATAAATAAACCTAAACGTTCCACCAACAAGTGAGCGTTCAGGACCGCTGCTGACATGCAGCGGTTACTTGCTGGTGCAAGCAGCGACCAGCGTGCAGTAAGCAGTGTGCAGTAAGCAGTGTGCAGTGCAGGCGATGCAGAATGTTTACATTTGTTTGCCCGCCGCGGGCCCAGTCGCGCCGCGGAGGCAGTGTACCAATTTATAGTATGTATTTATTTTCACCACTGACACATAATACTATACAATAATGATATTAATTCGATCTAACTTCTTATCATTGCCCACGTGTACATCTTTATAATATTCAACTAATATCAGAAGTCGGCTTAATGTACATACACAAGCACCGTAACTCCGGTACAGTTGAACACGTTGTGCATAGCGGAGGGAGCGCTCGTTAGGACACAACAAGAGGAGCGCGCCGCCCAGCTCCGACAGCGCCGGGGCCAGCTGGACACCGGCCGGCTGCTGTTCCGTATGCTGTTGCTACGGTCGGTAATGTTTACAAAAACATCGTCTTTAATTCAAAGATATTTGCATTTAAACACCGTTTCTGCAGGTCCAGCAGATCTTAACTAAATCTTTTCAGCCGTTCGTACATTAACCGATTTTTATCGATATCTTGCTTCCCTTGGAGGCGTTTCGCAATGTTTATCGGACATTATTTAAGTATTCACCCGTATTGTATCTGTGTGTGTAGTATACGAAGCAAATTGGTCGCACCCGCACACACACACCTGCGTCTCACTCCGCGTCAAAGTGCACTGTGGTCGGTGCAACAGCTTCACGCGACACTCGCTAAAAGTACTTACAAATTTGACATTATCTTGATTCCGGACACTGCACCGGACGTCGCCCCGTGCACAGACGTCGTTTGTTAATTAGTTGACTAATCAAGATGAATAATAATTCCGTTGATGTTGTCCGCAGAACGAGTCGGAAATGCAAATTACAAAGTAGCGGATCGTGTTTGTTGTGCGCGGCGCAGCCATAAAGCGGAGCCGGAGATTATGTAAATACAGCGATTGCTGAGGGCGGGGTGCGGCCGCGCTCGCAGGTCGGTACACAATCCTGTGATCAGGACGTTTTTGTCTTAATGAGAGTGTCCATCCCGACAGCCGGCGACAGGAGCCAGTTGCCGCAGTCCGACTGTGAAGGTATTAACGTGACGGCGGTGTCTCCCGCCTAACCTTAGCGCGCTATCGTTCCTTTTCCGCATTGAAAGTGTTGTATTTAGTGAAGCTACCGAGGTGACGAGACCCGACAGTTTGTCGTTATTGTAATAATAGGAAACGTTTAAAATGCATTCAATGTAGTACGGCTACAAATCCTAACTTGTGCGAAGAATTACACGACTAATAAGTTGTTAATAGTTCAACCGCAACAAAGTTATAACTTTATCGTTGACTAGTTAGTTGATGTAGTTACGGCAGCAATGGACGGAGGAAGTTGCGGAACCTCTGCACCCCAGAAGTTACTACACTAAACATTTATGTTAGTAGCTCATTAGCTACTTCTTAGTTAATTAATACAATCTCATTACGGTCGGCAGGTAGTAGAGATAGGAGTGTAACTTCTGCACTGTCCTCAGTAAGATATTAAGTTATTAAGTACTAACACTTGATCCAGTTACATAAAGCAACACGTTGCCACCCATTCGTTGGCACACAAAGCCGACCCGGACGTGTCCCGTAAATATTATTCGCCGCTCGTCGACTAATTACCCGCCGTCCTCTCCGTTAAAGTGGACAAAAGCACGGCTCCCCCTCCCCCCTCACCCCTCTCCGCGATATTTTAATAACAAAGATTGTTTTTGTCCCCATCGCGCCCGCTCGCAATTATCCTAAAGTAATTAGTGGTTGCTTTCTAAAGAAGCTGCTCACTTTGCATAGAACTATCTATGAAAAGAACTCATACAAATTATACGGCGTGCAAACCGACGGATATAACGATGTAGAAAAGTTCCTGCATTATGTAATTTGAATAAAATATTAAAATTAATAAACTCTCTATTGAGTGGTGTTCGTGTCGCACCCTCCTCCCTCAGCAAGTGACGTAGCGCGTGCTGCTGCCCCGAGCGCAGACACGCCTGTGCCGCGCACCAGGTGCAGCGACGTGCAGCCTGCGCGTGCAGCCTGCGCGTGCAGCCTGCGCGTGCAGCCTGCGCGTGCAGCTGCACCGGCGCGACTGGCTGCACTGCAGCGCCGGCCGCCCCCGGATTACACAAACAGACAAACTGTTGTCACTTACATGTTTATTGTTCTCTCTACAACGCTAATTATTACTGACAAAACTTCTGTATACATTGTTGAGTGGAGCATACGGCGTTATACGTTTTAATATATGTGGTTAAGAACTTAATTATAAATTTAGAACTTTCTTTAGATACCTTGTATTATTCTTTGATTGTTGAGATCTATATACAGCTGAGCTTTAAACAACTACGCTGTCACTGAGAGCCGTTCACTGCTGAGTTCCTCTCGACCAGGACAGTTGTCGCCTGTAATAAAGATCCTTAATCCTTGTACTTCAGCTTCAACTTTGCGGCATCACCGCCGAGCCGCCGATGTGTGCTTACTTTCGCAGACAGCCTGGCTCACAGACAAGTGTCGAGGTGAATCATTGTTGCAACGGTGCATCCGCTGTGTAGGTCGCATCACCAGTGTGGTAGTTCCGCAGCTTGGTTGTTGCTGAGATGTACGTTCAATAAAACCCCGGGGATGTTCATCATGCTTTGCCTTACACAGCTTCCGATCGACTACCTCCTATCGGTATTAACACCGACACGTTTTTGTTATAATATTAATGAAGTACTACTTACTACAGTTGTATAGACATAAAACAATTCGCCAAACTGTCCGCGAGGAGCTTACTGTTCAAACCAACTTTGCTTTAATTTTGCTTTGAATTACGAGTTTTAAAGTAGGGAGCTTAATGTTTACTGAAATGCAGCTGCAGTCCGCGTATTCAAAATACTGACGCTCCTTTATGTGGTACTAAAAGGATATGAATGACGCTGTGTTTGTTTTATATGTATGAAGTTATTCATACAGGGTAACTCCAATGTGTATAAGCAATCGCTATATTTAATCGATTGCTTCTAGTAATGATATACTAAATAATAACATAACATGTTGGCAGTAAGGAAGTATCTCTACTGTGACGCTGACCAAGGCGACTGAGGTGGAAATGCATTCTGAGTGTAGCATTCTCTTGCTGACGTACTGCGTCCACTAGCTCTTACGACAAGTTTATTTGGTAATTTAGACCATACTGTGATTATCCTTATTCAGTAAGTAATAACAAGAAGAATTCAAGATATACCCACTGTTTACATTGTCTCCGTCGCAAGGTAAACGTATGAAGCCTCTCATACAGCTGACATGAATTTGTACAGAACTGGGGCCGAGTATCCGTATTGGATAATTAAGTTACGGCTGACAGTGGATAGTACAAACAGTACTATATGTGAGTATGAGTATTGTATGGTAACGTCATCATTTTATTTACCATTTCATTCCTCGGCTGGTTCGTAACATCATCAGACAGCGCCGAGCGCCGGCCTCGTCGCGACGCTCACGAAACTTTCACTGGCAAGGTTCGGTCTAGAAATGTATTGAAATCGTTACACGGTGGACTTCCACTGACAAACTCAACAATTCTCGATTAATAACCTCCACCAGGGATGTGAACAATCCATAGATTAAATAAATAATCAAGCAGTTCCCTGCCCGGCACTCCGCACGGGCTGCACGAACAGTTCCTACACAATGTATCGCGCTGAGTCCGCGGAGAAAGTTGATACAAGGAAGTTTACTGCTTACAGAAAGCAACACGCAGGGAGTATACGAGCTGACGGAAACTTTGTTATAACTTGTGTGTGAGCACAGACGAGCGCTACGATCACATCCCGCCTACTCGCGCTACTTGAACCTTGCAACTTTGTGTCGCACCTTTGAAGTTCTTGTCAATGCGATAACTACTTGTGGACGTTGGGTGTTTCGTCAAGAAGGAAAGTTGTCGGGTCAGTCACGGTCATGACAGATCTTATAAGTGTATCCTAGATCGACCTGCGCCATTAAAGTTACCATTATGTAAGATATTATTTTGTAAATATAATAGAACAAAGCCAGTTATTTACGCTGCAGAAACGTGGATATTAACTCTACACCAAAATCTCAGAGGAGAGAGATCGAAAGATTTTATTCCGGTGTTTCTCGGGTAAAAAAGATTCGCAACGATATAATCCGCCAGAGAACCAGTTAGTGTACCGAGTGTGCGAGCTGGAGTGGAAATAACGGGCTGGTCAGGTCGCAGAAGTGACCATCGTCAGGTTAGACACTTCGTAAAGTGGAGATCGTATTCAGGCAAACGAGTAGAGCAAATGGAGCGCTGACCTGGATGCCCGCAGCGACTGGAAGCGTATAGACGAAGATCGAGCCAAGTGGCGGTCTTTGGGAGACGTCAATGTTCAGCAATGGACAGGCTGATGATGAATTATCACAAGACAGCGAGATCACGTCAGCAAAGTTTTTACATTACTTCGATTTCATAAGAGTCCGCAACTGGCTTGTGACGCAAGCGTCCGGCGCGCTTCCTTCGGAACACTGAGTTGCGACGTGCTCGTGTGCCGGGCGCGCGGTGCACTGCACTACACTGCAATGCACTGCACTGCACTGCACGTGGAAACATTTCCACGAGCGCAGTTTAAATCTGGGCGGAGTGTGTGCTCGTTAGCGTGATGCTGTGTCGAGTGCACAACTCGTTCACTGCACTAATGACAGCCGGCGGCGATCACTCCGGCACGCTGCAGCGCGCCGCGTCACGCGAACAAATCTTAATATCATTTATACTTACACAGGACCGTGGCTTCCGGCTAGTTTTATAAAGTAGCCCTTCTACACCCCACCGAACAGATTTCCGCCTTGTCGTGGCGGTAGGGCTCTAGTAACCGAGGCTTGGTCATCTACGGTGAAGTTAATAGGAACCTATCCGGCCGGCCTGTGGACGCCACTCCGGGTGAGCTGTCCAAGCAAGCCTCACCTCGGGTGTGCGGGAAGAGAGGGGGGCCTGCGGGTACGGATTTTTCTGTTATTCTTAGCCAGTGTCGCCGAGGCAATGCAGTTCGCCGCTCACCCTTTTCTCCGCGGCCGTATCATGGTTGGCGGCGGAGCCTAAGACTAGATCCGTCGCATAGAGCCAGGACACTTCTTTGTCTTGGGTCCCATATTTTCCGGAAGACTGATTTGGGGAATCCGTTGCTTAAAGAAGCATTAGAGGTTTACAGAAGGAGAAAGGGGTTTCCCCGACGCGAAACTGCGCGGTGCAGCCGGCGCTGGCGGGTCGCGGAGATGTGTGAGAGCGTCCCCGTGACCCGCCGTACAGCGACGAGGATGGAATATCGTGTAGGTTTTAGTCGGTGCAATTCCGACATAACCTGTCTTTGCCCCCGCGAAGGTAGGCGGCAAGGTATGCGAAGGCATTTCCTCATGTAATACAAGAAAGGCTCTTTCTACATCTAACAAATATTACCGTAATTGTTAATAATAATAAAAAGCTCACTCAGTGTTCCCTCACTCGAGAGCGACCTACTATCACAATGAAAGAGCGGTGGTCTTTCATTGACCACGGCGGATTAGTTGTAATTGTAGTTAAATAAATACCGATATCAGGTCATCGTTGTGTAAAGGAAAGAAGTACTCAGTTACGCAGGAAGTATCGAAGGTGCGCGGTTTCATCGACCCGTGTCTTTGCAGGTCCGTTACAGTTCATAATTTAATTAACATAAGTAGTTTACCGCCTCACGGTATAAAGGTGCTCGGCCGCGTTTGCTTTACCGACTCTTGCAGGAGGAACGTGTATTGCATTAATAATGAATTATTGCGAAACGTCGCCAGTCCACGCGGCCGACGGTGAACGGTGCGAATGGAACGATAACATTTATTTCCGGAACCGTTTCAGTGTTCACTGAATTAATTTATAGCGGACATCGTTGCTATAAATCTTATTGATACAGGAAGGTATAACTAACATAGACTGCCGTCGCTCTGCCTAGCACTCGCATGCCTTTATCTGTCGTACGTACTGTAAAATCCTTAAAGTTTGTAGGCCGGGTCCGCCGGCCGCCGCTCCGGTCACCGAACGCAAACTTGAGACGTGCAAGGCGCCGGAGAAGGTGGAATCATTTAGGAAACTTTGCAACTTAAGCCCTAACATAACAATGTAATTCCCCAAAGTTGAGCACTCGACCGAAACTCGCGAACAAACAGGTCGCCGTGTTCAGCCGGTTGAGATATTTATTTAGTAAGGGAGTAACGAATAAAGTTTCAGTATTCACTGCGAACAAATAAATTTAACATTAAAACACAATTCACTAATCTAATTAATCAACAGCGGGTTTCGTTGTGCCTCTGAAAGTCACACGTCGCGGGCGCCGCCTTTCGCAAGTACACTGATCATTAATAAATACATGTACGGTATTTATTAATGATCAGCGTGCTCAGTGCACACACAGTGCACACACAGTGGCACGCCGCTGCACCTGCACGAGAACATTGCTGACGATCCGCTGTTACCAGATCGGTGTCTCCTCGTCCGCCGTTGTACATAAATATCACAAATGTAGTGCAACTGCGGCGCGGCGACTGCGAGGTGACGGTTCGGTACTTGGGAAGAAAATATCCAGTTGTTATACTATAAACCGTCTTTACAACAGTATCGGACACGTTTAGTATAACAGATCGGTATAAACGATAGAACTACAGCGTGTTTCGGTTTGAAGGACTGTGTAGTCATACGGCAGCTTACCAGTTTTAATAATAAATTATAATATATACGCAGCTCCTCACCGTCCATCAGCAGGCTTTGAACCTGGACGGCGATGGCATGGTTACATTTCAAAAATAAGTCCCTTGATCTTGTACTGTGACGTAGTATGATAAGTTTTTTTTTTTTTTTTTTTTTTTTTTTTTATTTTGGTGACAAAACAGAAAAAATTTAAAAAAAAAATTATATATAAGACACGGGGCCGCCGAAAAAATAGGGTTTGGGCGGGGTGGGGGCAGGTAAATTAAAAAA
>DWHU01001069.1:0-14065 GCA_018247975.1 Parides photinus | reverse complement strand
ATCAATCAATCAATTAATTCAGCCGGCAGACGCCCACTGCTGAATATAATGATTAAAATGTTTTATTTTTATTGACACCTTTATGCAAAATTTACTTCTTTCTCTAAGTTGTAGAGTTCTGCACACACGGACGGACGTGGCATATTCAACTTTCTTTTAATTTATATTTTTTTGCAATTTTTGTATTTTGTATTTTTGTAGTCCTCGTTAAATAATTTAAACCAAGTTTCCTTTGAGATTTTTATTTTTTCATAAAATCAATTAAGAGAGCAATTGTTTGTTCATTGAATTAAATTATATTAAAATTAATTAAAACACACTTTCTGAATATACATCATATAACGAAAATATGCTTGGTTATAATGATAAATGGTTCGCTGAAAAAATAATTAAGTGTAACAAAAGTATAATAACGTTATATGACGCAAAACATTAAAATGGAATATTTAAAAATAGCAGGTGTGCGTCTTTCATATAAACGCAACATACACTAAAACACGAAAACATTCACCAAGGCACACATTACAATACTAAACAAAGTTAAGTCTAACCATATTATTTACACTTATGATTAAGAAATGCAAATCTGAGGCAAAATGTTACTATTGTCTAGGAATTTAACAAATTAATTGCTGAAAATGTAATCGGTCTATATAATAGTAAAACAAGTAGTGTATACTGTTATCGTCCAGACAATATAAATTATTAATACTTCTGGTAGTACGAATGCGTGAAGGACTAAAAATTGCGTGTCTTCTTGTGATCGCGTAGGTCAAAAAAGAGTATATAACTTACGCATAGATTTACAAAATCTGAATGCCGAATTATGAAATTTCTATTAAAATAAAGGTAATGACTTGTAAAATATTGTTACCTTGTCTATTATTATTAACACGTCTTACGATAAATCTAATAAAATGACACCTTCTGGTAAACTAGTCTCACCGAGCGACTTTCATTAGATGGTAAAATTAACGCCTATAGCTCTGTGGCGGTAGTTGATAGAGCTTGCACCATTTTATACTTGTCGCCTTGTGACATAAGTTATTGTCTCTTGTAACCTTAAAAATGTCACTACCTGCAATACCTCAAATTCGAACTGCAGTTTTCACTACAGGTTAGTTTTTAATAAACATAAATTGTGATGTACGATTTCAGGTAAAAACACTGCATTTAAATACTACATATGTATGTCAGAGGACAAACTTATGCTAATCTAAGGCATGAACTAGAATATTTAAGATAATAACCAACAATTTTACTTCATCTCCATTAATATCTCATTCTTTACATTGAAAAAATTAAACTGAGCAAAAAAACATTTATGTTCTTCACTAACCACTGCTTTGTTAGCAACCAAAACACATTTAATTTCACATTAAATTTAAGTTGGAAATTTAACTTTAGATTTTAATAGTAAAAAAAAAACTTAATTCATACAGAGAAACAAATCCTCAGGAATTATGACATACACAGCTGCTGTATGCCATATTATTACAAAATATAAGTGTTTTTATTAACAATTCACAGAGAATTATCAATACTAGTTATATTATAACTTGTAAAATGTTTAATTCCAAACAAAACCTATAAATAAATTTAAAATAATAGTGTTCAAACTTACGAAAAATGCAATAAGATAGTGATGTATGTAAAAGAAATATACAGCTAATCTCAAAATAACTAATGAGTAGATTTAAAACAATTTTTTAATTAAACTTGTTAAAGTATTTATCATATTGTTAATATGAAAATACCATTATGTTACTATAACTGTCAAATGTAATATCACAGTGAACAATGTATGTTTGTACATCATACAACTAATAATTATTTTATGGCCAATGATTAAAATTAATTGGAATTACTTTAATTAATTTATAAAGTCTAAACTTTATAAAATCATTATAAGTGTAATATTGCAATCCTATAAAAATTCTGTTGACTTTAAAACATTTAAAAATATTACTATTAATGTGATCAATCAGTCAATGGTTAAAATAACTTTTTGAATTATGAATTCAAAAGCAAATGCGTTTTCTAAACAAATTAAAAGAATTTTAAAACTAAACACAAAATGTTTAAATTAATGCCTAAACTTCTTACTTACTATTTTCGAATGAGGTAATAGACAAAATTTAAAAATATAGTTATTATAAAATTTTAAAAATGGCACTGCATCAGACCTTGGGTATATCCAATTATTAATAATCTCAAATAACAGCAATTCTTTCCTATTTTCCACAAAATGATTTTGAAAATCATAAAACTATCTTTGGATATGGAATGTTAACAGCATTAATTTTACAAAAACTCACTGGGGACATGCTTTGCATTAATTGTAGAAGTCACAGGAGTCTACGCAAAGTTCTTTTACTTTTTTTTGTACATATTGTATATGAATTTTTCCTTCTTTTTGTTGGACTTGGCCCTTCTAAATCATATTGGAGACATTTTTTGCCAGGATGTCTATCACATCTACAAAACCGGCAAAATTGATAGGCACAAGTTTTATTTGTGCATTCCACCCATTCCTCTTCATATTCCTCTTTGTTAACTTTTGCTGGTTGATCACATCTTGAACATACTACTTGTAGTCGTGAATCTAATGATGCAGCCTAAAAATTAAAAATGGAACATTATTACAGATATGCTGGATGAAATTTAAATTAAAGTAATATGCGGTTGCTACTATTATATATATTATTAAATACGATTGTCATATGTTATAATAGTCAATTCCAATTAATGTCAAAATAAATACAAGTTTGACATAAAGAAATTATTGAGAATAATACAGATGGAAGATTATCAATTTATATTTCATTAAATTATACTTTTGGTGTTAATATAAAATGTTATTAGGTATAAGGTGGAAAGGTGGTGGTTAGGTATTTGGTGATAAAATGAATATTGGAATTCATTAAAAACTTGCATAAATGATAATAAAGCTGATAGTACATATAATATAAGCAAAGTATGAATGAATTTATAAATAAAATGTGTTTTTATGGACTTAGCAAATTTAACTTGTATAAAATTTTGACAAATAGAAGCGAGATTTACCTTTGTAAACTTTTTAAATTTATTCGTTTTTGGAGTACCCGGGGGGCTGGTTACTACATTCTTTCCAGTTTGGCAATGATTCACATTATGAACACCCATTGGTATTCTAACTAAGGAACGAACATTGTCTTTTGGTGTAGCTGCTCCCTTGTTTTCTTGGTTTTCTTTTTCATTTTGCATAAATTTAAAAAAATTTTGCTTCACTGGTAAATTTTTACTTACTTCATCCCAAACATTCAACCACACATCACTGACTAAACTGAAGTTAAAAATGTCTTCATTGGATAAATATTTAAATATTTCCATAATTGGGGGCATTGCAGCTTGCTCATGTAACATTTTTATTATATCAATTTTTTTGTTTGGTTTAATATGGTAACATTTATTTATTTCTGGTGCAAGTTTTTGTTGAACAGGCTCTAAAAGTTCTCTATCACATGAAAGTGAATGAGTTATCAACTTTTTTACTGGTTTCTTCAAACTAAGAGACTTATTTAATTTACAACTGCTTCTACAAACTTTCTTAACAGGTGTTGTTGGGTATGATAATTCACTTCTTCCTAATTCATACTGATAATTAAATTCGTGCAAAATGGTATTTGCACATCTATTATTTAATGGATTTTTACTTGTTTTAGATCCATCACTAAACTTAAGTTTACGTAGGCAACCAGCTATAACAGTTGTTGGTGTTCGAATTGAAGTACTTCCATCTACATTTTCTATATTCTCCTGATATGACCGCTTGATTCCTCGTCGACTAACAGGAGAGTCTCTGTTGTTGTCAAAATTGGTAGCTGAATTTGAACTCTTATTATATCTCTGGGCTAAACGAAGTTTTACTTCAGGCGTTATATCATAATAACCTACTTGAATTTGACAATATTTGCTTTGCATAACATGAGAATTCGAGCTGTCGTTGGATAAATCAGCATATTGAAAGGATCCCGGGGTAAACGACGTGTGGTATCCGCTATCTTCATTTTTCGAAAATCTATTAATCTTGTCGTAGGTTAACGCTGGTGTCGATGCTTCGATAAAATCTGATTCAAACTCCATTGTAAGAATAAATATGTTTTTCCGTAATAACACGGAGTTACATCAACAGTTTGTAATATGCATCACAACGAACCTTCACTTCAAAACTATCCCCTAAAATACAATCCTATTTCTTGGGATCATTCTGTCTGTAGATGCTGTAAACTTTTTACTGAATGTATAGAAATGAACTTCCACTTTCTAATATTTAATATTGCTTGTATTTTTTTAAAAAAATACTTTAATTACCACAAGCTATGACAGGTAAGCAAACAAATTCGAATAGCTGTCCTTTTATGCCACAGACTATAAAATAATAAAAAATAGTAAACAGCATACATAAGCTATAGTTTATGAACCAGTATTCGTAAAAACAGTTCACAAAGTAACAAAAGTCAAAAGTCACAAAGTTTTTTAAGATAAAAACGAGTATTTTTAACAATATATTTACAAAATAAGTTGATAATTTTTTTATTAACTCATTTTAAACAAAATTCTTTAATTATCACGAAAATCCTTTAAAATTGTGATTTCATTATTTAACGAAAAAGTAAAATATAGTTTATTCCAGAATATTAACACTGTAAAGCAAGTACTTGTATTTTATAAATGTTTGAAAAAATGTGCGGATTCGGAATATTTACGTGTGTTAATTAAGTTTGTAGAAGTTTATGGCACATTTTATTAACATGTTAAACCTAATACTTTTTATACATTTGTAAATAATTGTACACATTTAGAAATAAAACAGTCTGTGGATATCAATGATACAATTTTAATCTGTTACTCCCTGTATTTTGAGTCTGAAACTCTGAATAGACATAACTTTCGTTTGAGTCTAATTCACAAAATGAATTTTAGTTATTATGTCACTTTAAGCAATAAATAAATAAATATTAGAGAAAATATCATATTTCTCCGAGATCGCATCGTTATTCGATCATTTTATTACAATGAATTTAAGAGAATTATGTCGACTATGTGCAAAGGAAGACGAATTTACAAAAGACCTGTTACACGAAAGCAACCAGAATCTCCTTAAACTAATCAAAGAATTTGTACATATTGTAGTAAGTACTTATTATAACGAATTAATACACATCTGTACAATCATTTCATTAACCTTGTATATAAACTAGACATAAAACGGCAAAATGTTTTAGATGTGTTGATTAGTCTTATACTTTTTCAGATTCATGATAATGATGACTTGCCCACTAAGATTTGTCTAAATTGTGAAGAGAAAATGGTTGACTTTCAATTGTTTGTATTGGAATGTTGCAAAGTTCAAAAAACTTTCAAAGATATGTGTGGAGGTCTTGATATGAAATTAAATGTGGACATGGAAGTTTCCCAAATTAAGTCTGAGGTATTTATCTAATGATCTTAATAATTGACTTTTAGATCAATTTAATTATTAATTATAATGGCTACTTTTGCAAGATTCCCACATTTTTCTTTAAAGGAGATTGTAATTGTATGTGGTTTAAGGAGTTTAATCTTCTTGAAAAGTTATGTCCTGAAACAAAAATAGTGTGTTTAATGTAGGAGAAGCCTAGTATACACTGATTTTGTTAAAAGTGAATACTAACATTTTCACATAATTTTAAATGAAAATGTATATAGTGGTATAGTTTTTAATTATATAAACACATGTGTAGCCATGATATCTGAGTGGTTAGGAACATTGGCCAATAATGGCAAGACAATGATGATTTTTCACATACATGTATAATGATTTATAATAATAATGCTTTTCCAAAACATTAAACTTAATGTTTTAGTTTGTCTAAAGTAAAATTAAAATGCCAATAATTAAACTAAACATGACTTAAACTTTAATAATTATACAAAAAACTTTGTGTTTTTGTAATAAAATGCTTGAATATAACAACATTGTCGAATGGTTTTTGTTTTAAGGTGAAAGATGAATTGACATCAGAAGATTTTGTATGTAAGTATTTAAAATGTTTTTTTAACATTATTAAATTAGTTTATTATTAATTATTTTACTATTTTATTTTAGCCTTTGATCAATTTTTAATTATCCAGGTCATTAAATAAAAATGCAATGTATATCTTGTGTAAAATATTTATTTCTTTAGATGTTATTAAAGGCTATATCTGTATTATTTTATGAATGATATCATTTATAAATCCTGTTGTATGTTCAACATTTGTGAATCATGTGATTAAAAATAAAAGTAAATTTTTCATAAATTTTACAAAATAACTTGAACAGGTGAAATTAATAATGGGGATACATTATTAGAATTCCAAAGAGATGAAGATTTAAATGCAGAAAATGATGAAGATAATGACAACTATGACAATGACGATGAGGAAGACTTTGATGATGATGATGATTACTTAGATGATGTTTCGATAGCATCATTGAAAAAAATGAAAAAGAAGCGATTAAAGAGAAAGTCTTTGACAGAAGAAGAAGCAAATGAATTTCAAAAACTATTGCAAAGCTCAAACTTTAAAGTTAAGGATATAGTTAAGTAAGTATTGGTTACAAGACAGTTAATCATATATTATATATAGAACTCTTAGTAACTTACACAAAAGCAATTACAATATTGGGCAACTATAGTCCCAAGTTCTTATACCTAGTTAAAACATTGAATAAAACGTTTGTAATTACTATAAATCAAGTTATTATTTATGTTTTGCAGATTAAAATGTGATGTTTGTGAAGAGTCTTTCAAGTCTTGGAGTGCATTGCGTGTTCATTATGCGAGGAGTCATAAGAGCAAACCTTTAGTATTCTGTATCTGTGGTTTCATCATCAGATCAAAAAGTGTACTCTACAAACATGTATCAGATCACAAAATAGAGAGTAGAAAATTTAGGAAAGATACAGACAATGATAAACAAGAGGATTCAAAATATGCAAGCCTGAATGTTAAAGATTTTATAAAGTATATATTTGTTTTGTATTAAGGTTAAGCCTTGCGAAATATTTATATTCATCTATGCATTTTTTGTTTTTAGTTTTGTATGCAACAATTGTCAGAAGGAATGTTCAAGTTGGTACACTTTAAAAGCACATTGTCAAAGAGAGCACAAAATATTACCTGTCGTCAATTGTGTTTGTGGCATTACTTTGAAATCTAAATCGGTTCTGTATAAACATGTCCAAGATCATAAAAATCCTAATGTTTTAGCGTGAGTAAAATGTAGTTGTTTTTTTTTTTTGTAGTTTGATATTATGTTGAACATATTTTATGTTAAGGTAAAAACCGATGTTATTCTGTACTGTATTCTAATATTTTGTAGTAATTTCATTTTCTTTATAAGAAAAATGGTCTTTGTTCAGTAGTGAACTTCTATCAGCTGATGATAATGGCAAATTATAAGTAAAATAGTAAATATGTTGCAATTCACTTTTGCATTCTAGTTGCGATAAATGTCCGAGAATTACGAAAACAGTGGAGGCCCTGAATAAACATAAAATGAGACACATACCCAAGTCAGAGAGAAGGTTTTGTTGTGCGTCCTGCGACAAGACATTCAACAGCAAAGATACACTTAAGTCACATGAACGATCCCATATACCTATAGAAGAGAGAAAGATATTCCGGTGTGACATGTGCGATTTAAAGTAAGTAATTAGTTTACCTAATAAAGACACGCGAGAACGAAAAAAATCAGACTTAACTTGATGGTAAATGTAATGCCAATAACAATATGGCACTACTAAATGATATAAAGAAATATCTTTGGACAATTCACACAAGACTGTCTAGTCCGTAATTAAACAGAGTATACACACTTATATACATTTTTTTGTAAATATGTAAATGTCATACATAGAAAACACTTATTATCAGACCAAATGTTGTTCGTGGCGAGAATCGAATCCACGACCTCTTACTCAGTTGGCAGTTTCACTGCTAACTAAGCTAATCGGCCAGTATTGCACTGTCTTAAGAATCGTCGACTTAAGGTGGTAACTGTTGTTACCTCGACAATTTATTTAGCTAGCAGGATTCTTCACATCAGAACATAATAATATTAGTACATTGATTTGAGGCAAAAACAGTCAGCTGTTAAGCCTTTTTTGATATCGAAGCGAATTCTTCGGAAATATTGTACTTCTAGGAAAAAGTCAAGGTCATGTGGCATTTCTTTCTACTTAAACGCCTTAGATGGTCTACGTCCCAGGGAGAGTTGTAGTCTATTCGGCACACTCGGTCTGAATTGATAAAAACGGGACCACTTCATTGTGGTTCCTCCCAGGCTTGCTTAGTAAGCAATGAGGCTTCATAAAAACCTTTTAGTCACCTACAACGAGCAGAGCTTCTTTAGTCCTATTCCTAATAGTCCAAGACTATAACGCAAGTACTACAGCAGTACCCAGCTAAACGTAATATGGTAAAGGTTGAATAAGTTTATTTTAGTGGAGGACTTTGGCATTGCAAGTTTGTGGGCAAATGATGGTGTAATAATAAATGATTTTAGGTTCACAACTCGTTCGTCGGCTGCATCTCATAAACGCGTGGTTCACGACAAGATCAAGAGCTACGTATGTGACCTATGCGGCTACGCGTGCGGCACCAACGGCGAGCTGCGCCAGCACCGCGCCATACACAGTGACGACAAGCCCTTCGTCTGCAGGAAATGTTCCAAACCGTAAGCACATTATTACTACCAATCATCATTGTCTTACCCATTTCCAAATTAATTTGGGGTCAGCGCAGTATGTCAGTCATCTCCATGCGTTCCTGTCAAACGCTAACTCATCATTCACCCCCTTACACTGCATGTCATCTCTCACACAATCCATCAATCGTTTCTTCGTCTTCCTCTCCAACCAATCAAATTCATATCTAAAACTTACTTAATTACATCCATTTTCTCTCTTTGCAAAACATGTCTGTACCAGGACATAAAATTTCCTTTCATCTTTTCTACCACAGGTGCCACTTTCAAACTTCCTGTGTACTCATTCCTAATCTTATCCTTTCTTGTGAATCCACTCATGGACCTTAACATTGTCATCTCAGCTATATACAATCGCTTCTCATCCTTCTTTCTTGACCAACACTGATCCATGCAATACGAATTATTACTACCAATATATATCTCCTACTTAGTGTTTAAGTCTTGCTATGAAGTGTCTGGACTTGACTTGCTATCACAGCCTAATAAGAATAGAACTAAAAAGAGACAGTATGTGCGAAGTAGTCACTGGTTTTACTGGTGGTAGATTTCCATTGTCGTCTTTGTTGGTACCACGGCAGCTGTTATCTCTGCCGCAAAATAGCGACGAGTACATTGTGTTGCTGTATATACCATCCTAACTAGTGCCACATTGGTCTTGGCAGGCGTATCATTTACCATCAGGTTTCTTTAGTAGTTGCATTGAAAGAAAAATGTGAGAGTGCGTTGAGTCTCGAATATAAATGTTTGCAGTAAGATAAAACGCAAACAATACTTGTGGCTGAAGCGGAGGTTTTATTGTCTGAAGTGGGAAGAATCATAAAATTGGTTTACGGCTGACAAAGTATAACGCACGTCGTTGTAGCGAAGAGTTGTGCTGAATGGAAGTAGAGCCTACATTTCAAACGCAGCGACAGCGAAGAAAATTTTTTTATTTTTCATCTCTAAAAAAGTTTTAGTTTTTGCTTTCAGAAAGCTAAACTAGATGTCTGATGACCTACTTTTATATATGTATAGTTTTTATTGTACTATGAAAAGTACATATTTATGATTTAAAAATAAACACAAAATTACACATCAAAATTTTTTATTATATTATCAGTACAATAAAATACAGAATTTGATTGAATTAAATTAAATTTGAGCTCAAATGGATTGTGAATTATTTCGGCCGTCGAAGTAAAATTTAGTACTTGTTTTGTTATTCCCGACTAAGACAAATCAAAAAACTCAAAAATCATGGAAAATCGGTTCAGCCGTTCTCGAGTTGTGTTGTAACTAACACGACTTTCATTTATAAATACAGATTAAACGTCGATACATTTAATACAGCGCCATCTATTGAATACGGACTAAATCCAGCCATCAGATATCGATTTCTGTTGGCATCGTTTGGAAGCAATAAGTAATTGTGACTATCAGACACTACACAAATAACTTGCAATAAAATAACATTGTGACTATAGATTGAGATATAAGTTCCTATCTCTCAGGTTGGATTAAAGTGCACACGTCGTGCAAATCTGAATAAAACCGGTTAAGTAGTTTAGGGAGCCCATCGCGGACAAAAACTGTGAAACGTAATTTATGTATATTAAAATTATTGTTTAATTACTTTTATTTTGTTTCTAGTTTCAAGACATATTCCAACTTAAAGACGCACATGGACACGCACGAGGACACGTCGTACGCATGCTACGTCTGCAACCGTGTACTTAACAGTCGGCGCACTCTACGCAAGCACTTGCTCGTACACGAGGACAAGTGCCGACACGTCTGCTCTTATTGCAATAAGGCCTTTAAACGCCGGCAAACCTTAAAGGTTAGTCTCTTTTTGACACATCTTAATAGTGATAAGACATTGTATTATTATTTTAAAATAAATCTCTCAAGATGTGATGGTTTTCTTTTATGTTTCGCTATCAATACCAACGAAAACTATTCTTTTAATACATTTAATAAGTATTAAAAGAATACTTTTCAAGTATTAAGAAAGTAAGGAATAATATTTAATAAGTAGACATTTTGATATATACTACTTAACAATTTTACATAGAAGACGAAATTAAATGGCGTCCAGGTCATGTACTTGCTGCACACGTTCAGTTTGGTATATCATTAACGAAGACGCGGGTTCAATCCTAGCTAAGCTTCTAAAAAAGTAAAAGTGATAAGTGTAAGACTTCATTGTGGTAAATTAATAGCATGAGCTTTTTCCATTTAGAGAAGACATTGAACTCCTGTGTCAAGTACATAAAGAAAGCTATTTATTTGTCACACCCTGCTATAGTTTATGTTAGTGCTGAAGTCTGAGATCAGTTACTGAAAGAAGCGTCTCTCTTTTTTTTATTCAACCAAACGAGAAGACCGAGGACGTTCAACAGATACTAAGTGATACTTCTGCCCTTAATGATGTAGCACCAGTTCGGATAGTATACACAGCATCATTGCGCTCTTCGGCCTGAGACATAGAGTTTTTAGTCTCCGCACCTATTTAATTTCAGTAGCTCTCCAAACCGGAACATAGCAATGTTGGCATAGTATTGTTTGGCAGCAAAAATATGAGTTGCGGTGGTACCCAGACGGTCGCCGACAACTGAGACCTGCCATCACCAGTAAAAGTGTATTACTCGAGACAAAAATTATATATAAATTACGTGTCATAGTGTTGTTTGTCCGCGATGGACTCCCTAAACAACTTAACCGATTTTAGTCAAATTTTGCACACCGTGTGCAGTCTGATCCAATTTGAGAGATAAGATAACATATATCTCTATTTATAGTCGCAAAATGATTTGTTTAAGGTCTGACCGTCACAATGTCACACAATGTCGATATCTATAGACCGGATTGAATTAGCGCCATTCATTGAATACAATAGAAGGCGCTGTGTTAAATGTATTGACGTTTAATATTAGCTACAATTTAATAACAACCACCACGTGTTGGTAGGCTAAAGTATAAGTTAAATTACGTTGTAGTAAACGCAATACGGTGAAATTCAATGTTATTGTTTTTTTTTTTAATTTTTGGTGTTTGCATAGCCGGCCATGCTTTACTCAGACTGAAATGTAAATTAAATTAAAATTATAGTGAAGATCATCTATGTAAAAAAGCATAATGGTGCCTATGACTGATATTCTTCTAACTTTCTCCGTAAATAGTTTACTACAATGTAATATAACAAAAACTTTAGCCACAGCAACGCGTGGTAGGGTCTGCTAGTGTTTTATAAATAAAACAGGTTCACATGTACATGCACACTGGCGACAAGCCGCTTACGTGCAAGTGGTGCGACGAACGATTCGCGTACGCGTCCACGTTGCGCTCGCACCGGCTGCGCTGTCACGCCGACAAGATGGCCGCCCTCGCGCAGTCTCACGCGCCTGCCTCCTACGAGGCGATGGCGCACAATGTACATCACGTAAGTTAATAACGATCTATATACATCTATAAATATTACAAATTCATAAAAACAATGAAAAATATTATTAATAGTTTTAAATTCTACAATTTACATTTTAAAAATGACGACTTATGTAAATATATGAAAATCATAAACCTAACCAATAAATTCTGGTTCCCTATTATTATAAGGTAATAACGGAAATATTATATTCTTTAGTTATTTTGACATATATAGTGTATACGCATTATAAGAAAAATTTTGCTGTGTTTTGGTAATATTTTTTTTTAATGCAGGAGTTCTTAAAAAATGATTCGTCACTGGGTCTAGCAAAAAATGAAGTGGAGGCTATATAACATATCAACAAATGATACTTCAATCGAGCGCACGATGTTGCTGGCATTGCGGTATTGTTTCTGAAGAGGGCCGAAGTCTCGAATGCTATAGATATTATTTACTTAGTGTAGAAAACTATCACTCTACTAGTGAAAGTGTTATATTTATGTTAATTTATATTACCAGTATTTTGAAACTCATTAACAGATTTTAATTCATATTTTTATACAAAATGAAATGTCCTTTTTAATGAACGAATTTTTATTTTTTTTTAGATAATGAGTTATTTGTTCATTTTGAATTAGTATTAAAAATTTACACGTTTTATTGTATTTTAATGGGTAAAGAAATCTGTTTCTTCAATAAAATATCTATAACAATTATTGCTTTTATTTGTTATCCTATAATATTGACGCAGAGGTTCTAAACATGGTATTTAAATAATTAAAGCTTTAACTGAGTACTTTGGAATCGGTACTTTCTACCAAGGAGATGGACTGGGCCTTTTATCCACGTCAATCAAATGCAGGTTGGTGGATATCATATGGCCACGAAAGCTCTTTTGGAACATGTGTGCATCTATCCTCTGTTTTTTTTTAATATGAAGTTCGAGCTCAATAGGGTTAAACCTGCGAATCTTCGAGAATATAAAGCGCAGCGAATACGCGTATAGAATATATAGCCTACAAAAGGCTATCACGTTTAACATGTGTATGAGTTTCTTTTAACGTGCAGCTTGTTATAACTTTTATATTAGATCATAATACAAAAAAATCAATGTAAAGTATAATATCGAATATAAAATACCGGTTAAAATTCAATAAGTATGCAGCAAGAAAATAAAGCTTCTCAAAGCAAAATCAAATTGCTTTATTTTTTTTCAAATTAGATTAATGCATAGACTCTTTCACCATAATACTTTTATTAAACCATTTAATAAAATCTTTAATAAAACTACGGTTTCAAGAACTACTTTTTAAATTCTCTTTTACTTTTATGAGAAAAGCTCTGGAGTCCCGGTATTGTCGACATTGAAAAGTCTGTTTTCGGACAAGATTTTATTCAAATACTCTTTTGGTTGCTTCAAATAATTAAACATTAGAAAATTAACATGTTTAAATTTTTGTAGCTTTACTAATTAAAACATTTCCGTAATTGAACATTAACATTCCCTTAAACAAGTATTTTCATAGCTGCTGGTATATTTTTTGTTATGGTGTCATACGTGTCTGTTTGAGAACAAACCGCAGGCATAAAAACAAAGGGCGCGTCAACTGTGTAAACTGCGATGCAGTCACTTACGTAATTAGGTGTTGCTTTAGCGTCGCATTTCAAAAGCGCAGCGTACAGTTAAGATGAAACAGAATAAAAACAAAGCCTTTGCTTCCTGTGAACATTACTCAATGTGTTGTTCCAATGACACAGTAGGCATTAATAAAATGTAACCTGTATATTATCAGGTCAGGGTATCAGGTTTTATTGGGTGAAAGCGCACGCGGGGACGGAGGGGAACGAGAGGGCGGATCAACTGGCCAAGGACGCGGCCCT
>DWHU01001068.1:0-14068 GCA_018247975.1 Parides photinus | reverse complement strand
CAGCCTAGTCTAGACTTTGACCATCTCAAGATTTTAACTTTTTGGATGTAGACCAGGAGTGAACACGCGGCCGTATTTCTTGTTTTATTTCTCACATTCTCTACTTTTGTAATCTGACATTTATAATATGAACACAACTTGAAATGCCCATAAAGTGATTTTGGCCCGCTTAAATTTAGAAAATTGGATAGGCCCTTTGATAGAAAACGTTTGGCTCACCCCTGATGTCGACTTATACATATTTAGTTTCAGAAATGGGACTGAAATTTAAATGCAATTACAGAGCTGTGAATTTTTTTTTATTTACAGCCCACTGACTGTTCCCACTGTTGGGACACGAGGCCTTCTTTCCTAATCGAGAGAGTTTTGGCCATAATCCACCACGCTGGCCAAGTGCGGGTTGGCGGATAAAACCAGTGATATTTAATTTGTTAAAGCGCACATAACAGAAAAGTCATCGGTGCGCGCCGGATTCGTTCCCGCGACCTCCGAATCGGAGGCCGAGGTTCCAAACCACTCGGCTATCACGGCTTAAACGGTGAAAAATTTGCGGTGTATTATTGCATTTCGTTAATAAAATTTGCCTTAACATTGTTTCAAGATTAACGCAAGGTAATAAACAGATTAAGAGGAATGTTTACGTCTTTGGTCCCACAATTTTTTTTCCATTGCACTGCCTCTGTACTGTGTTCGCACTTAATAAATTATAACAATTATATTATAAAGATACATTTTGTAGCACAAGAAACGGTTTGTCGCTGACCGACTACATGCACAGACGTTTAGCTGCCGCGGCACAACACGACTCGTGTGGAATGATAACATTGCTTACTGTAATATCTATGGTACACGGACTATTGGCACAATACTAACGAGTCATTTAAAGCATAGTACCTATTTTTTTTAAAAAATCTCTTTGTTACTTCACATATTTCCGTTCAGTGCAAGTAATGAAACATGTAGCTTTCCGCTATACATTTAAACGCGATTAAGTTATTACATAATTTAAACAAACTAATTACATAAAATATAATAAAATTACCAAAAAAAAAAAATATATAGTATATTAAGTACTTTATAATAGCAAAACTTACTCGCCACTCTCCAAATATAGTTGTTAATCGTGTGGCCGAACGAGTCGCCCAGCCCCATGTTCCTATCTCTACTTGTATACGACAGTAGTTGGATAGTAAGTGTATAGTAATCGGGCCGTTCCTATATGTAAAACAATAATTCGCGCCCTTTCGTACAATAATAATATACAAATTTATAGTATATTAAAACAAATCCGGCGGCCGGACTGTCGCCGGCTCGTCTGTATTGAAAAGGATTCTTTGTCGTTCTGTAGAACAACCTAATAAAGAGTTTTGATGTAGATATGGTTTCGGTCGATGATGGAGTACAGTAGCGTCATGCATATGTAACACTTGATTTCATGTAGGTAAGGTTCGGTTCCAAGCCGCGCCCGTCGCCGGTCAGACCGACGCGTGCGCGTGCGCGTGCGCGTGCGCATGCAGGCGGGTATAAAAATACTCTGTATCAATAGTTATACACACTAATAACAAGTACGATCTACAACGCACCCGCTTCATTATTTACGTACTGTTCACGCAAATGAACTAATTTACATTCTCGACATATTCAAAATGTCAAATATATTTAGTGCTTGTTACATTCAAATATAAATAACTGATTCGGTGTCAATAAACACTTGTTGAAAATGCAAGCAAGACGGAGTACAAATTGGCAACACTGATGAATAAGAGGTCTTCGACTCATTTAACAACAAAACAGATTAACATTTCCAGCAGCCGTTATGAAAATAAACGGCGTGATCGATTTGGTCAGTTTTTACTTAAAAAAAAAAATAATATGAAGTATTTTAATTAAAAAGTAAATTATTGTGAGCGTTGCAATTGTTGTAAAACTGACAATTGTGCCCGCGTTAGAGATCGCTAACAATTTTAGAATAAAATTTGATGCAATCTGAAGTCACAAACTTTATCATTTCCAATTTCATGATTTACTTAAGATACTTGTTGATTAGTGCTGTTTCGTTTCAAATAACAATATTGAGCGAAAGGAATGGATAATTATTTTCACTTATAAGAAAATGTATGATTTATTGCATTCGGAATTTCTTTAGATCGGCGTTGTACAGTAATACCCCGCTTTACGCGAGGGATACGTTCCAAAAAAATCGCGTTAACTGAAATTCGCATATAACGAGGTGTATGATTAAACATAGTAAAAAATTATTACAAAACGAGGAAATCCCCGTAGAATAAAGTCGAAGGATTAGGAATTCCCGATTCTTCAAAGAGAATATTCAGAGGAAGCGGGGATCCCGCGGCCATAGAGAAATTGATGACTACATTATATTAATACGCACTCTTTCGCGTAATTCGAGGCATATGAGCGCGAAATTTGCTATTCGCGTTATAGTGAAGCCGCGTATAACGGGGCCGCGTAAAGCGGGTTATTACTGTATATTTAACGCATGTAGCAAGCCAGTGCTTTCATTGGCTGAATCGCTTTCCGTTTGATTTGTATGATGGCCCGAGGTGATCAAATGAAGTTTGTACAGCCGTTTGATGATTGTCTCATTTAGCAGTACTTGTATTAAATAAACTTTTTAACATTATTCACTTATACACAGCTAACAAGGAGCGCTACCTCACTACTAACAAGTCGATCGGCCCCCGCGGTCTGGTTTTGCGTTTATTAGTGGTGTAGTGGTGCGTCTGGTGGTAAACACCGCGTTCACACGAATTTGCAGCAAGTTAAAAAAATAATAATATCCTAAATAGAAGATAGGCTATGATATCCCTGCACACCAGAGTAGCGTTAAACAATGTTAAAACGGCGAATTTAATCGATTGTTATCATCAGCATACTGCTCGCATGCAAACTCGGTACTAAAGTTCTTTAGAGATGTCCATGTTCAGCAAAAAGCCACGCATTGAACTAATTGAGATGTTTAAAGTTCATCATTTGTTGGTAGACGTCGACGTTACCAGTACACCACGACACCCGCAAAACCTTAACGGTACCAGATCGATATACATCAACATACAACAATAATATCGTGTGATATACAATGATATGCACCTGCGTGTCGACGCTCCCACGCGTGGGCCTCCCGTCCAGTGTCACTCGTATAATATCAAAACCGTATAAAAATCTCACACAGACAACGCGCCGAAGGCCCACTCAAAAGTAGATTATATTTATTGGATATTTGGAGCAATGATTTGAAATAATCGATTTTAAGAATATCGGTAATGTTTAAATTGACAGTGACATCTCTATAATCGGTATTTTACCATAAAAATTATGTAGTGGATAGAAATGTTGTCGCGTGGAGTCGCCCCACTGCTCTGAAGCCAGTCTAACCGTTGTGGCAAATATCTGCCAGCAGCCAGTATCATTGGAGGAAGGAGTTCTGATTAACGTACGCCGGTCTGATGGTGTTGTTGTTCAACCCGGTTGTGGGCGGCATGAAATTGTTGTTCAGCATCGCGGGCTGCATGTAGCCCATGGGCGCCAGGCCGGCGGTGGGCATCGACCTGTGGGCCGGGCTGCTGGGGCTCGACTTGAGTTGGTTGATGGTAGGCGCCGGCGCAGACTTGGGCGAGCGCGGCGAGAGTAAATTGTCCACGTCGATGTTGATGGCGCCGGTGGTGTCGGCCCACGTAGCCCCGAGTTTATTGGACAGTTTGGCGCCGCTCAGTGGCTGCTGAGGCTGAGCGGGCTGGCCGGCGGGGGCGAGCGGCTGCAGCAGCCCTTGCGGGGACGTTTGGATACCTGCACATATTACGAGCGTTGTATGGGCCGCAAAAGGTAAATGAAAGAAATATTTTGTGTAGCAGCGACGTGGTTACTGTACAGATACCGTACTTACATACCAATCCCGACGTCGACGCCCTGCACATCGCGTCGCTTCGTCTTACGATATCGTTCTTGTTCATTGTTTAACGGTACAATTACAAACGTATGTATATGTGTTTTAATATATATCTGTGTATTAGTCAAAAGCAACAGAACATTTTGCATAAGTAATAACGGAACATCAAAAAACAAGCACTCAGTGTACAGGTATCATGACACTACTGCATTCTGGTTTGGATGGTTGCTGAACTTAACGATAATGGATGATATCAAATAATAAACGTCGTTTGAGATCAATCGGTGTTATTATATTACAGAGAAGTTTACAAAGAGGAATACGAACGCAAATTGGCACCGCCCGGGCAACTTTCCCAGGAGCGGTGCGTACATTTACATATGAGCGATTCACGCGGGATTTACACCCCTAGGCTATCAGGAACTGCTGTAGTCGATCGCAACTATTCCTTCACAGTCATGATGCTCTCGATTAGGTGCAGCACTTGCCCGGCGAAAAGTGCGGTGTCCGATTTGGGTCCGCCCAGTTTCAAAGTGAAGTCCACGTTAGACAGGCACTCGATCAGCCACGACCTAAGCTCCGCTATAGAATTTAGAAACTCCCCTTCCAGCAGGGACTCGGGCAGCACCAGTATGATTGACGCGATTATCGATATAACGGCCGTTTGAATCCTCGGCTCTGGTGAGTAACGAAGGTACAACACCATCTGCATAACATCCCGGCAATAGTTTGGACACTTGGGGCAGTTCTTCGACGCTAGTATGATGTTTCCGACTACTGAGAGGTACTTCAGCAAGAGTATATTATCCACATCTTGTTTTAGGTTATGGTGACTGAGTGTCAGTTGCCTTTGGCCGAAACCGCCAACCAGAGGGTAGAAAAATGAATCGGATACCGCAGCAAAGTGGTTAATTTTTGCTTTGGCAAAGGGATGGGGGTGTTTTGAGTGAAAATATCTAGTTTTATTTATTAAACGGCGTCGTATTATCTCCTCCGTGGACAACTCCGAGGTCTCGTTTGTTTTGATTGCAATGGTGTGCGTAGTTGGGAAGCAGGAGGCAGCTCGCTGATCAGCCCGTGGGCACACGTCCGCTATCCTGTTCGCCGACTCTGCGAGCACATCCAGCATCAACATCTTTGTGGCTATAGAGTACCGCCCGATGTCCGTGTGTATCTCCTTGCACAGGTGCTCCGCACAGACCGTCGGCTGGCTGCATACTATGGCCACCGCGGTGTTAAATTTAATACTGTCGAAGTTGTCGACATGATATTTTTCCTCCAAGTGCACGAAAAGGTCGAGCAGGTCTACAGCAAGTTTCTTGTCGTCGCGCTTCAGCTGCCTATCGACTAACTCTTCAGCGGCCAGCACACCGGCCTCGAACGTATCCAGGTTCTTCGCCTCCGAGAGCGTCTCCAACAGATCGCGCAAGTACATGGGCTGTATTTTCGCAGCGATGGTCACGTCGTTGCTCATGTCATATGGTTGCAGGTCGTCGTCTGAGTCCAGCTCCTCTTCCTCTCGTCTCCCGCCTTTATCCAATGCATCCAACTTTGCAGATATTATAGTTTTCACTATAGCTTTTGTTTGCTCGGGCGATTTCACAGCACACGTCACTATAGTATTGTGCGCCGGCCGCAGATCCTCGTCTATGACTTGATACGCCATGCCGTCCAGAATCTTAGCAAGATCAAACTTTTCGTACTTGACGTTTTTAATGCGTTTGTCATCGATGATACATTTTTGTGTGAGAGTCTTCAGCACCTCGTGTATCTCGACGCAGTTACGCCCCATCTCGTTGTAATCGAAATTCAGTTGCTCCGCGGCGTTTTGCGCACTTTGCTCCATTTTAGCTAGAATCTTAAATATCAATTCTATGGTCGCCATACCCACGCACCTCAGCTCCTGGGTTAGAATGTCTAGGTGTTTCGACATTCCTTTGAAAAGGACTCTCTTTAATTCTGGCAGTTGCCACGGAACGTTCTTCGTGACCGCTATTTCCACTCGATATTTCACGGCGAGCAAAAGCATCTCCGAGGTATACATGTGCTCGTCCAGATTGACGTCGCCTGATTTGGCGTCACTCCAGGCGTTGGCTAGGCGCAGCGCGAGGTCTTCGAGCGCGCTTTCTCCGCCGCCCACTGCTACACAGTACACCAGGTTCTCTGCAATCCTCGTGTCCCGGTAATCCTTCGGCTTCACGTAAAAAGGGACTCTATATGTGAGCACATCGAGCCAGTTTCGGTTTGAAACGAGATTTTCTCCTAGTATCCGTTTTATAGGCTGCTCCTCACTCTTATAATCTATCGGGCACCTCGATAATATCATGACTGATATATTGTCTATGGCTTGGCGGTTTAAATGATTAAGTAATGTCTGAATCAGTTTTGTTTTGACGTATCTGCTCAGTTCTTCGGTTTCGCACGCCCAGGCCACGAGTGCGTCCGCAAACTTAGAAACTGCATCAGAGTTATTATATATATTGATAACTTTGGACACTAGGTATGAGTATGCAGTTAGTTGATACTTAATACCCATGACATAGCTGCTCTCCGCAATGAAATCCAACGCGCGTACTATTTGAAATATTAATATATATGCAAAGTTCTCGTGAGAAAATTCTTTAGGTGTTTTTGTAGTTAGCTTGTTGGCGACCCTCTCTGGAAGTGTTACCAGCAATTGCACGTAATCATCCCACGTGGATCTGAACTGATCCCGCGCATTAACAGAACTTGTTTTACAGCTGTAAACGAAGGCGGTAAAAATTGCATCACTTTTGGTATATTTCAGCAGTAATGTTGACAATCCCTCTAGCACTGTGAAGTTATTCTCTTCTTTCAGATAACCGCAAAGAACAGTGAGAGATTCGAGACTGACTTCGAAGCACTCATCAACTGTGAAGATTCTGATCAAGTCTGGCTTAAAAACCGGCCACTGTGATAAGCAGATTCGCACCAAGTTCGTCAGGAGCTTGGAGTACATGTTGACCAGTTGTGGGTTCATGATGACGTCATCGTCATCGCACAGTTTTTGCACTGTTACTGGGCCGGGCAGATAGTTGGTGATATTGTCGACTGATTTCTTGATATTCATCAAGTCGGCTTGTGAGTTTATTGTGTCAATGCAATTTGAGAAGTTAAGGAAATGTTCGATGGCTTCTCTTAGGCGTGTCTGGTTCACCGTCAGCCCCCGTACCACCGTCCCACAGCCTGTAAATAGAAAATCCTGAATGTGCCCAAAACTGGATGAGGTAGTCACAACATTAAACCATGATCATATGTATGCCTTGTTACTTGTAATGAACGAAATGTTGCATTAATTCTGGTATGGAATGGATTATACATCTGAGTGCTTGTTTATGTCTGCATGTGTCCTGCTATTCAGTTATAACTTTTTTAAAAGAGCGTCAATATATTATTAGAGAATGAGTCATCTCCACATGGAAGACTCTTACAAAAAGAATAAGGCTACAGTGCTATTTGTAACAATAAATGATATAACGTTTACTATGAACAACCATATAGACATACCATGGATAGGTTGTAAGGTGGCAGCTGAGAACTGGTCGGTGAGTACATCCAGGTCGCTGAACGCAGAGCTTGCAGGAGCTAACGGTGGTGGACTGAGTTCACTGAGAAGGTCTAGATTCGAAGCCGGAGCAAGAGCAACTGCGAATATAAGAGACATAGATAAATATGGCGATTGTTACGATGATGAAGTATAGCACTCACACTAATCCCGTAAATACTTTCTAAGTAGCGGCCCGGCTTAGCTACTGGAATTACTAATGGATTACTGTTCTCTACGAAGACTAATCAAAGAACAAAAAATCTGAAAATCGGTTCAGCTGTTTTCAAGTTAAAGAACATATACAGATTAAACATCGATACATTTAACACGGCGCGATGTATTGAATACGGACTCAATCCAGTCAACAGATATCGTCTTCTGTTGGTATCGTTTGGAAGTAATAAATAATTGTGACTATCAATCAGACATTGAACAAATAATTTGCAATAAAACAATATTGCGACTATAAATTGAGATATAACTGATCCCATCTCTCCAGTTGTATCAAACTGCACGCGGTGTGCAAATTTGATTTAAATCGTTTAAGTAGTTCAGGAGTCCATTGTGGACAAACAAACACTGTGACATGTAAATTATATATATTAAGAAGAAAAGAAGATTACAAGGTTTTAGGCTAACCGTCTTCCGCGCCTTGCTCCCTCAAACCGGCGGGGTAATTGTGTCTCTCCTACTTTTAAAATAAATAGTGGACATCTCCATAAAAAAAAGAAAAAGTGTTGTCGGCAGCACCGGCATGTTAAATTTCGTTACCTCTGTAAATTTACAGCATCAATAAAGTCATGATGCTGCGATATTCACAAACTGCTGTTTACCAACAGAAATAGGCGCGGAGTAGTAACTATCTAGACAGTCTCCAGTAATCGAGACAACCGTAAGTAGCCATTTATATTAGTTATCTTAAAGAGTTACCGTTGTTGTTCGATCCGGTTAGTGGTTCCGCTGAGAAGGCGCTGGAGAAGTCGGCGAAGCTGTTGTCGGCGGCGGGGGGCTTCTCGGTAGGGGGGAGCGAAGCGCCAAAGGCGCGCGAGAAATCCCCAAAGTCAGCCTCTGCGGTCTTTGGCTCTTCAGCTCTGCAAATGCAAATGTAGAGAAATAATACGCAACGAAGTGCCACCTGTGTATTAGACTGAGCGATAGTATCGAAACTGACCGAGGGTCGAAGTCGTCCTCTAGTATAAGGGAGGCGCTGCCGCTGCTCGGTGCTGGGCAGGTTTTGAACAAGTCGTCGAGCAGCCCTTGCGAATTCTTCTGGGAGTTATTAATTGCAGCGGGTGCGGAAGCAAGCGGAGCGGAGGTGGCGGGTGACTTGCCATACGAAGCTGCAGCACCTAAAACGACGATTACGGTTATAAACAGCACAAGTACAGAATTATATTTGATTTTAATAAAAAAAGTTTATGTTTAATCCCAAATAATTCTAAGCCTTCTATCACAAAGGGCCAAGTGTGGATAGGCAAATGTCACTTCTTCTCAATAGTCGTTCCCAGAACATGTCAGTTCCCTCTTGATAATCTGTCTTAACCAGAAACTCAAGCTCGAGAATAATTATACTTGCACTTTACGACATTTACAGTGAGCATGCCTTGTTTATAAACTCAGCTCTGTCCCAGTTTCAACAAGTCTTAGCCATACCTAAAATATAACATCTAAGTCAATTCAACTATACCTAGATCAATTTTCTTAACTGGCGTGACAGGTTTGCTCTTAGCAGGACTGCGCAGGTTAATACTGAGAGGTCTGTTTAGTGCTTCGCTTCTCTCGAGCTTCTCCACTCGACTATCTCTCGACAACTGGGGGCTACTATCTATGACCTCAGCATCTCGGTACACGTTCTCTCTGGAAAAAAAATCATCTTGGATTATATGGCAGAACCTTTCAGGACTGTAGAGCTGTAGCTGGTGTGCTAACTAAACATCTACCTTTAGGTTATAAACGTAATATGATACTGCGTAAACACTAAATTGAGACACATGTATAGATTAGATACAGTATGGATGCACAGACCGCGGCCCGCCGGTCGAATACTGGAGGCCCGCCGGCAGCAAAAATAATACTATCGTACATTCGAAAAATATTGAATTCTATTCCAGAAGAAATTTGAGCCAAATATAAAAAAGATTGTAAGCATTATGCAGTGCCACACTTCAAATTAATAAATTATTATCAATTCTTTATTGCCGTTAATTACCTATACTTCTGGCGTCCGGCCCGCCATCAGTTCAAGATTTGCCCGAGTGGCCCCTAGTCTTAATAAGTCTGTACAACCATGGTGTATAGTGACAAACAGAGAGACCTTCCAATGAGTTTCCATAATTTAAAAAAAAGTAATGGGACACTTTTCATAGTCTAAATATTTTAAAAATATCCCCTGTCTTCATTTTTATTATCTGTAACTATTGATGTTACCAATACGCTGTTTTGAAGCACAAGGATTCGTAATGTGGGAATGTTGCGAACTTTTCATATTTTTATTTTTTTTTTGTATTGCTATCCACTCTTTCTCCTGTAAAAAGGGGTAAAAAGCGGCGTCATCGTGGGAGGGCCGGGAACGGTGGTTGTCCGGCCTAATAACTCCCTTTCATGTAGCAGTGCTAGAGGGCTTCCTCAGAAACGTCGACTGGGGCCGCTACTTTATTTTATTTATTATTCACTAGGCTTGGGCGCCGTCGAGCTCTTTTGACGCTTCGACTGTCGCTCCGCAATTTTTTTTACATTTGTGATAAGAATGGGTATTATGTAAATTGAGAAACTTCTATCAATGTAGTAAGAAGTATTTGCTGCAAAAAATTTATGTTTGCTGGGTACAAAACCAGTAAGAAGTTAAACTTATAACATACAGCACAATCTTAAATCTAAATGAATATTTTATGGTGTTACAATTGCAGAGATATGCCTTCAAATACCTCTGACTACTATGTTATGACTGATTATTTCACTCACTTTTGTGGCTTCCTGCGGTTGCATTCGCCATCTGAGTCTTCTCTGTCATAATCATCTTCGTCATTCCTTTCTTTCACATCATCTGAAAGTTAACATTCCGTATAAAAGAAGAGAAACTGTAGATAAAAATATTAAGTTTTCTTTATAATGTGATGGAATGATAGAACATTGAAAACTAGGTCATTATTATCACCTAAAGCCTTAACCATAAAAAAAGAATAGGTTAAGGAATGGCAGAGGGTTTTTAAATATGATACAACAAAGAAGGTTGTGTTCAGCCTTATGTTATGTCAATGAGGAATATAGTTTATCATAAGAACTCTATTATGGCATCAGTGGATAACATGAAATGTTTGTATGGATGACGATCGTGAACTCACCCCAACCAGGCGCGGCGCGGTCGCTGTATTCGCCCCACCCGCCGCCGCCGCCGCCACCACCACCACCACCGCCTCCTCCGCCTCCACCGCGCACACCCATCACTGCCGCTTCAGAGGACATACCTGTAAAAAGCATTGTTCACCATTGAAACTATGAATGCAATTCATCTCTAATAGATTCATTACCCTCTGAGATAACATTTTTGACGCAATTTAGCTGTGAGCTTATGTTAAACAAAATCCATTTATAGGAGGGTATTTAATGTTGAGGTCTCAAAGCATAGGATCACGTACTATTCCGCTATTTCTTTATATTGTACACAAAAACTTTGTGATCCCAACTGATTGTATGTAAATTAAAAAGGGAAGGTAACGTAATATAAAGTTAGGTTCAGTGCTCTCACCTATATATTTGTCCTTGTTCTTCTTAGCCTTCTTCCTCTCCTCTCGGAGCTTCTCATCATCTTGGATGAAGTCGATCAGCTCTCGCACTTTGTGCCTTATATTAATACCCTGCCAAGAAATAAAACAAGCACAAATTTAAATATCAGTTCATTTATTTTCGCATCACATCACAAGTTTTTGGCACCACATTAAAAATGGTATCGTCGATATGCGATTAACGCTTCGCCTTATTCAGAACCATTGTTTATTAACATAATTTGTATTCAAGAGGTCTTCAGCGGTCTCACCTGGTCTTTCCCCTGTTCGTCAACGTACGTGTAGTTCTCTAGCGACCTGAGGTCGTATATATGCTCCCTCGCGGAGGTCACTACGCGCTCCGAGCCGTTCCTCACTAAATAGCTAAGCAGCAGCAGGCACTACCGACAAAAGTGTAATTGATGAAGTAAAAATGAAATTGGCACAATTAAAAATTTACCGAAGATCCAAGTTTAATAATGAAACAAAGTTCACATTACATCGAAATAAATATAGTACAAATAATTAGATTATCTATGGTAATGATCTATATCGATTATATAATCTTTTGTAGATTCAAATAAAATATTTTCATGTTATTCCTCACTTTGTAGGTGCGTCGCCAGTGTGAGCGGTTGTCGTGGAGCATCCGCCTCCAAAGCATAGACATGACCTCCGGGAAGTGCTCGTACGTGAAGGTGGCCAGCGCCAGCTCCTGCATCTGCTGCCCGGTCGGGCCCCAGGCCTCGTCGGACGTCGCCTCCCGCACCTTGCCCTCCACCTCCGTGTAGTTCATCACCACATTTGTACTGGAAAACAAATATGTACTGGTTGTTACGCCGCGTTTTTTTTTTACAAATGATAGATTCCATTTGCAAGTAATGAGCGGATGCGGAGTAGCGTAAAAACTAGTTCCCAGTCTGTAGAAATCTCCTACAACTAATCGTTTTGTTCCTTAGTGGGCCGATAACATCTTGCCCACGGAGCTTAAAGAGGCGCGGTCACGATACTCAACAAGCTCGTAAATCCACTGTTATATATACAGCAAATTCACACTGGTTAGTGTGATAGACAAAAACAATGTTGTATACCGAAACTCCTTTTTTTTACAAATACGTCTAAAACGACTCTCTATTAGGTTTTAAAAGTGATATTTCTAAGGATAAGGAACCTCAGAATTTTTCCAGTTTTAAACTTAATAAAATGCAGAGAAAAATCCGTCCAATGGGGATGGGCGTCCTAGACATGGCTACTTACAATGGGTCTAATAATAAGACTCAAAGTGCAATGAAGAGAGGACTATGTTTGGTGTTTATCTGCGCGATGGAATCAGAAAAGGGACACCTGTAAATAGGCTATGAACACCGATGGACCATCCGTCGATGAGGCGTTAAGATCCTAGGACAGCGGCGGCATACCGGCAGACCTGATGCTTAAAGTCCCCGCGAAGTTCACCGACGATCTGATAAAGACCGCGGCCACGCGCCGGCCAATCGGTCTTCACCCTGTTCAGCAGGGTATGCGAGAGAACCCACGCTACTGGTCCGTGGTCCTCCGGATTCGTGTATATTTTTCACTCACGAAGCTTCCAAACGACTAAACCGATTTTGCGCTGGCTTTTGTTATAGATCAGAATGTTGTTTGTTTATTGATTGGCATATAAGAACATGCAGACAAACAAAACCAATCATCGAATTTATTTAAGAAACTAGCTGACCCTGCAGGCTTCGTACTGCCTTGATCTCAATCAATGTTTTATCTTTACTGCATGATACACTATCACATCATACATTAAACCGTATTATGGGCATAAAAATATAATTCAACTGAGACAACGCGACCTTTACGCCTATATTCCCAGTAAAGTTTGTATAGTTTGTATAGTTATAACAAATAGTTCGTTGTCAATAACAAAAACAAATAAAAGTATTCGTTTAAATTTAATTTGATTTCTGAACGATAGCACGAACATCAAACGTTTGACAGACAAGCATAGTTTCTAAGGCAAAACGAAATTGTTGTTTCATTATTACTCGATATATTTTTTTAACATTTACTCACTTTTTAAACCTCCTCTGGACTTCTACAAATAATTCAAAACCAAAATAGTAAAATCGGTTCAACAGTTCTCGAGTTTTAGCGAGACTAACGAACGATTAAATATCACTGGCTTTATCCGCCAACCCGCACTTGGCCGGCGTGGTAGATTATGGCCACAGGTCTCTCTTTATGAGAGAAGGCCCCGAGTCAAAGTGTAGGGAAGATTTAGTACGATGTATGAAAAAATACGTTTAATTTGTTCTCATTAACCTCTAAATAAAAAACACTACACATCTTTCACTAGAGGCGACATGCGACTACCATAGTACTTCTGTTGATAAAAAACGAAATTCCATTATGATGAATACAGTTTTGCTCACCGAACCCTTAAACATTATCATCGTGTCAGGGTCGTTTATTTATTCATACACAAATATCACGTTTGAGTTTGCGTATTGCGCAAAGTTGTTTGTGTGTATGGCAACTCTGCGCGAGGCTTCGTACCATGGTATGCCATTTTACAGCGCTCCTGTTTACGACGATATTGTACTTTATACGAGTAATGATAATAGATAAGCGAGCGAAATGTCAGAAGTTCCGCTGAAAATTTCGCACCGTGTTGGTAACGTTTTGATCTTTTCATTTCATTTCACATTTCCATTCCTACAAATGTCCGGACACAGAAATACACCCAGTAAATAAATAAATATCTTTGGACAATTCACACAACACTGTCTAGTCCCAAACTAAGCAGAGTATACTCACTTGCATTAAGGGTAATACCTGATAGAC